>SCLH01000130.1:101050-118765 GCA_004367855.1 Oikopleura vanhoeffeni
TTCTTACCTTACTTTGGACCTTTGTTGCGCGATCATTTTTGACCAATAAAAATGCTGAAAATAAGGTCGCTGACCAACTAGGGAGTTGAAATAGGAAGCAAACACGAACGCGCAACGGAACGCCTAAAGATCCCTTTTCTTAATTGTATTTGTTTACAAGTTTCGAAATGCCCTGAAAATTAGAGCACTCAGTTTCCAGCTCCAATATATAGTGAAGGAAATACAGCTTGATTAATATATTCAATAAAATAATCCGAAATTGTTCACAAGAAATCTGAGTTAGTATAATTAGGATGGGTGACCCGGCTGACAAATGAAGCATTTCTTATATAGCGTAATTTTGAGAAAAAAACCGAGGAAGCCATTCTGTTCAAATTTTACGGATTATTTTTTTTGAAATTTTTTTGACATAAATTTGAAATTTTGGTGCTTTCTCATTGGCTGAAATAAAAATTGCTTAAATAATTTTTGACCACGGAAATGAATTTCCGAGGTTAAACTGGGTCTAAAAAACATTTTTTTATTTTATTTTTTTTTCAAAAATGGCATTTTTTTGGGCTTGAAATCATAAAATCGGCATTTTTCACAAAATCAAAATTTTTTTTGAAATTTTTAAACACGTACACTGATTTTTTACATGTTGTTAACTCATAAATTATTGACCAGACGAAATAAAAAATTATTGTTTTTTATTGGCCAAAAAGTTATTGGCTTTTGAATAGTGATATTTACGTCATTTTATTTATTTTTTAAAAACAAGATTTCCAATCATAAATTAAGCGTTTTATTCAATTAACTTGATGTACATCAGCGTGTTAATGATATGACGAGTCAGAACAAAAAATTGTTGCTGTTGGCTGTGCTAAAAAAAAGTGTCAGTCTTGTGAATCCTGATATATAAATTAGGCCTCCCGAGCAAAAAATGAGCACCGATAAAAAGGTCCTATTTAAACTTGAAACCTTTCGGACCTAGGATAGTTTTAGACGCTTAAAATTTTGTTCAATAAAATTCTGACTCCAGTCACTCGGTGGCGCTGTTTAAAGTGATCAAAAAAAATTTACGTTTTCAAAAAAACGCTAAATGTACATCTTTTTTAATGCTAACTTCTTTTTTTGGTAGGCGTAAAATTTTGCTCCAGATTGAAATCCAAATTTAGTGTAGGACCAAGATACGGGGTGTAGCACCGGAATGGATGTGCCCAAGAACTCAATTATTTGCAATCAATGATTTATGGTACTGAAAAGATGCGCAAAGCATCGACTTGCGGAAACAGTATTAGCAACTATAGGTCTAGATGGCCACAGGTTGGTGCTAAAGGCGATTCCATGATTTGGTTGTGTACAGCAGGCACGGTTATTAGCCATTTGCAGCAAAGCTCATTTATAGAAATAAATGAAAGTAACCATAGATGGGAAATTTTTTCAGATTCAGTTGAATTAATTTTTTAATTTTTTTTTCAGATTTTTGCGATCGGCTGATTGGTTGAAAAATAAAAATGCTCAAAAGTCACTTTTACCCGGAAATGAAACTGCATGATTAAATTATACTAGCAAACATATTTTAAAATGTGTTACAAATCAGAAAATAGTTGTTAAGGGTACTCCAAATTACAAAAATTGTCAATTTAAAGGGGTATGCGACTCTGATTTGACATCTTCTTGGTGAAATATACTGAAAACTAGAGCTCATGAGAAAAACCGAAAATGTTTATTTGTAGATCTTTCCTTAATCTTTGCAAAAAGAGCATCACAAATTATTTTTGACCATTACACCAAAGGTAGTATGTCAATATTTTAAGACACAGCTTTTTTTGATCCGGCGAATGAACAATTCTAGAACGCCAAATAACCGACGATTTTTTACAATTTCAGACTTCAAAATCTATTCCTCTGAGGATATATTTGCAAAATGACTCAAATTTTTATCAAGTATTTCCAGAACATTGTAAGAGATTAAAACGTTTCACTACCCGCCATGGTTAAAAAAGGAGATTTTTTTACTTTATGTTAGCGCACTTTCAATTTACATCATAAATTAGTCGTAATTGTTGTTTTTGTTTTTCGGCCTGCAAAAGCAAAATTCGAAGAAAGGGCGCTTTTGCATTATGTGTGAGGCTTCTCTTGGAGCCTGACACAAAAAACTATGAAAAACTATAAATATAAAAAACTATAAAAAATGGGTGAAAATTGAAGAGAGAAATGCGTATTGATGGTTTTTTTGGAGGCTTTTTAAAAGCTTGGGGTCTAGCGTAGGTGAGATTGTATCAGTTCTTGTTAAATTACAAATCACCGTGAAGAGTTGTTCTTCAAGATGCAAAAGTTTTTGGGATATCAGCTCTGCTAGTTTATCCAAAATAGCTTCGTAACTGTCAAAATCTGCGACACCCACACCCTTAAGTTCAGTTATATGGTTCACCAGAAAATTTCAAATTCAGAATCGCTCCCCTTTAAATTGACAATTTTTGTAATTTTGAAGTACCCTTAAACTCGTACTTTAGACTGAATCTGTACCCAGACTCGATTTTAGGCCAACTAGTTGCCTCACTTTTAATCGGCCATATTAGCAAAGTTTCATTATCAACACTCATTTTTCAATAGCTTAAAATAATATTCATCCAATTTTCTATACAATTAAAAAACTAAAACAAAATTTAAACGAATATTAAAAGGCATTTAATAAGATAAAGAAAAAGTTGCGTAATTTACCTTTTGTTTGTCACTCAAGTTGCATAATGAATGAAATTAAAATTAACATAATTTATATTTGCAGATTACCTCTATAAAACTTCAATGATTTTCTATCGGTCTGTTAAACATATTATATGTTTTCTAACAAAATTCTTTAGTAATGTCTCTTAAATTTGTTTTCAATATATTTTGTTGTGAATATGTGATATCTTTCATGCGTAGGCGTCTCATGTAATCATTTTTTTCCAAAGTGTTGACTTCTAGAAATGCTCTATTTTAACCGGAGGCCATACTGTAATGCATTTAAAGTCTTTAGAAATTCGTTAAGATTCTTTTGAGGGGTCTTCCGCATGATTTGAGTACTTTTGAAAAAAAAATATATAGTCCAATATACAGTAATTTGCAAAAAGTACTCAAATTACGTCAAAAAATTCCAGGGTCAACTTCAAACGTTTTTAAGACTTTTTTCTCATTACATGAAAGTCTGAATGAAATCACGTGACGGAAAAGCCCAAAATAAGGTTTAAATGTGTCATTAATAAATCCTTATTTCTCGAAAATGAGATCACGTGACGTGTTTTGGAAAATATTATTATGTTCAAAACTCTTAAATTAGGTGTTAATTGGCCAAAAAATTTTGACAATAAAATTAAATATGTTTAAAACATTACTACTGAAAAAAACACTCACTTTTTTCAAAAATATATTTAAGTAATTTTTTGAAAAACAGTACTTCTTTTACGCAACCTTATTCCTTAAATATACGGTCACGTGATCATTTTCGGGCTATGATGTAATGAAAAAAATGTTTAGAATTTTTTTCTGATCACGATGGAAAGTTTAATTTTGTGATTTAAAAAAAATTTTTGCAAAAAATAAGTACTGTAATACAGTAAAACTTTCAAAAAAAAACGCACAAAGTCATTTATTGTCAAGTTTATCGATAACTTTATAACTGATCTTGTCATGAATGATTAAGCGTCGTAATAATGCATTAATGGTGTGCGGCAACTAGTTGGCTAAAATCGAGTCTACGAGTTAACAACCATTTCTGATTTGTAAGACAATTAAAAATAGTGTTTCTAGTATAATTTAGTCATGCGTTTGATTTCCGGGGTCAAAAGTTACTTTTGCGGCATTTTTTTTTTCAACCAATCAGCGATCGGCAAAATTTTGAAAATTATCGTGAAAAAAAGATAAAAATAAATCTTCAGAAATTTGCTATCTGATGCGTGCTTAATTTATTTCTCATATTGACATGTTCCTCAAATTCTTAATAAAAAAGTTTTGTTTATGCTAAATTGACACATTTTCGTCATTTTGATAACCCTTAACAACCATTTTCTGATATGTTAGACAATTTAAAAATATGGTTTCTTGAATAATTTAATCATGCGGTTTCATTTCCGGGGTCAAAAGTGAGTTTGAGCATTTTTTTTCTACCAATCAGCGATCGGCAAAATTTTAAAAACTTTTTGAAAAAAGTAATTTAAATGAATCTTTCAAAAAAATCCTATCTAATGGTTACTTTCATTATTTCTTATAATGCTTTCCTGTAATGCTAATACTGTGCTGCTGTTTACACCATCAAATCATTGAATCGCCTCTAGCACCACCTGTGGACATCTTAGACTCATAGTTGCTAATACCGTTTCACAAATCGATGCTTGCGCATCTTTTGCAGTACCATAAATATTTATTTCAAATATCGAGTTTTCGGACACCTCCATTTCCGGTGTTACACACGTGATCATGGTCCTACACTAAATTTGAGATTTTTTATTTTTAGCAAAATCTACGCTCAAACCAAAAAAATGAGTTAGCATGAAAAAAAAAGATGTACATTTAGCTTTTTTTTTGAAATTTAAAACTTTTGACCACTCAAAACAGCGCCACCAAGTGATTGCACCAAAAAATATTTTTGGCAATAATTTTTGGCGTGAAAAACGCTTAAGATCCTAAGTTTCAGTTTATATGATCTTTTTATATGGTAGCTGATTTTTTTGCTCGGAGGCCTATATATAATCGTGTGAAAATCAGCCAAGCTCGACCTAGGAAAATCAAGATTACTTTTTTTGCCAATGCGAACGAAACTTGATTTTTTTCGTATTAGCTACTTCAGTGTCAGGGCTAAAACACCTCTCAATACTAGCCTGTACATGGTTCAAATTTCAAAATAATTTTCAATTGAAAAAAAAATTACCAAAAACACGATTTTTGGTCTTTTTGAGTCATTTTTGGAAAAAGTTGTTAGAAGATTTTTTCTTCCAAATTCATTATATCGATCCCCCCTAGGTCGTTTTGGTCATTTAGAGACCTTCAAAAAGCCTCGTTGCTCAGGTTCACCCATCCTAAGTATAATAGATTGAGTCTAAAAATATTTTTACTTTTTTATTACAAAGGTGGAACAAATCTAAAAGGTTTACAGGTGCGTATGCGGTTTGGATTACATTTTCACGTTTGACTAGAGTTTAAGTTGAACAAAGATATGAGTTTCGTTTCGAATAATCCGTCAAAGTTTTTGGTAACACAAGATTTTATCAACCTGATTATGTAAAAACTCAGGATTGTGCACTATCCGCTTTACATTTAAGGTTCAATAACTGCCCGAGGAAGGGTTTTGGGTCAAAAATTATTTCTTTCTGGTTAAATTTTTACGAACACCGTTTATCTTAGCATATTCAAGGCAAGACATTACCAAATTTATACACCCATTATTAATGAGCCTTATTAATTAAAAAAACTCGACTATTTTTTTAAAATCGGCGCCTTTCAATTTTCATATTTATACCTTGAAAACTTACGAAGGAGATACATTTTAAATTTAGAATTTCATCGTATTTGTAAGCTCGTTTCTGTGAGATTTAAATCTTTAAAAGATGCAAGATTTTTGTTCGTATATCAAGAAGATAAATTGTTTGGTCAAAGGATCTCTATTCTTTCAGCAATTTGCACTTGAAAGTTTTAGCTTTTAGCGACAACCACGGTGGAGAGACCATCTTTTAGAATAATCCGATCGCTGATGAGGGGCGTCAGAACAACGGCGGAACAATTTAAAATTACAGAAGCCAATATTGGCGCATCTGGTGAATAAATGGTCATTTTACAAGGAAGGGATTTTTTCTACTAATGTATGTAAAAGCCTGCTTTTCTCATAGTGTGATTAACGTGTTTTTATAATAATATCATAATCGACCAATTCAATTTAATGATGGTACTAAAGTTATAATTTCTCGACCTAAAAGAGTGGATGAGTAGTTTGAGCACCTCCTTTCCGGCATATTCGATTTTGAGTGACCAATACCAGTACTTTGAGATGTTTCCAAGCGGACAGGCCTCGAAATTTCGTTTTTTTCGATTAAACGAATTTGGCTCTGAATTACCACCAGAGAGCACTAGAGACCTTAGAAAGATAGCCAAATTCGCTATAGACATTGATGAACTTGTTAGTGGTTAAGACACTCTTTTTTGACAAAAGCTCTGGGCTATAGCCTCTAGCCATTGTTCTAAAATGAGATGAGTTTTCAATCTCGGTCCCGTCCCGATCCCGACTTAAATGTTTTTCAATTCCTATCTCAATTCAATTTGGAGTCGGCATCCCGGATAATCTCGTGTTTTAAAGTATATATTTTATAAAAATACTTTTTTAAACCGCAGCATTAATAATTTTTTACCACAGACAATTTAAAAACACCCGGGATCACGACCAAGTTCCTGTCCCGCTCTAAGAAAAAATTTCAATCCCGACCACATCCCTATTTCGATCTGGGACGCGTGATTTTGATCCGAACTCGGGACCACGATCCCGTTTCAGAAAACTGGCTTGAACTACTCACCCACTGTACTATGAGAAGATGCGCAATAACCTGTTTTCCAGATAAATGGTATTATGAACTAGGGGGGCAAGTGAATGATTTGCAAGTAAATGATAATATCGGTTTCAGTTTGATAGTTAAATTTATTAAATTTTGAAGAGTGTACAATGTGAAGAGATGCTTATATTTGATAAGTCAAAAAGCGTGTTTCATAATTAACTGGAATTTTTCAATTGCCTCACTATATAGTGGACAACTGAAGGAGTAAATAAGTAATATTAGAAATCTAATGTAGGTTTGATGAAAAGCCATCGGCAGAACCTTTGATTTCAATTGAGGAATTATACATGAGGAAAAAAATTCTAGATTTATCTAGAAAAAGTAATGGGGCAAAATAGAGAGAAACGTTACCACGTGAATTTCTAGTGGTGTCGAGACTTGAGGTGATTTGAAAACATACTCTTTGTGTTATTGGCTTGAAATCCGGACAAATCAACTCAAGTCTCGCCAAATCACTTTTTGTCTCGACGCTCACGCGGTATAGACTTAAATGTCTACCAGCCACCTCCCCAACCTGTATATTCTTCGTCGGCTTCTTCGGATTCTTCTACTTCTTCTTCGTACTCAGAATCTGCTTTTGCAGAAGCAGCACAAGAAAATGGTTTGCAAGTTGAGCTACCTCCAGCAGCAGCAACGCAGAAAGCGGAGGCGTGACAGTCAGAAGCTTCATTTAGTTTGACGTTGTGGTATTGGCGATAGTTTACTTGTTTACTTTCATTTTGAATTAAAACATATTTCAGAAATAATAAAACATGTTATAATTTTTTTCAAGGTTACTTCGAAAAAATTAATTTTTTGGCTAATCTTATTTTTTGAGTATACGGTCACATGATTTTTTGCGCTATGCTGTAATGAAGAAAAACTTTTTGCAAAAAATGAAGGGGAGACTTTTTAAGTTTTTAAGATGTTTTCAGTACAGTAAAGTCAACACATAATTAACTTTGACTAAAAATCTAGTAGAAAATGACTAGGAGCCCCAGTAATCGATATAGCCTTATAATTTGAAAAAAATCTGAAAAAATTATTAAAGACCCAAATTTCAAACATATGTTCCTGATCAAACGTATTAAAATTGTATTCGCAATAAAAATGCGCACGAAAACAAAACTTTGGATCAAGTTTGTAAACAGAATAGGGTTTCCATCCCCTTTTTTCGAACGATTTAACAAAATAAGAGAGAAAAAATTGGGTTTAAGGAAAACCTGACCTAATTATGTTATTTCAAACCGCCAGCCGGATCTGTCAAAATTAAATTAAACTCTGTCAAGATTTACATCGAAATGGTCTAGTTAATAGTAAGTGGAAATACCACAGAATGAACCAGAATTTGGTGGGCGCCCTCAAGTTGGTGAGGTTTGTGGTTAAGACTAAGTAAATTATTATGTAACTATCATAACGTTTGTTTTTATCCTTTCCTGCATTGAATCTGAACTCCTTCGGATACATCAACCATACCAGAAAATTCTTCGACGACTGGACTACCGGTATTACACTACAAGAGTCAGTTTAAACATATTCATTGGTTTTTTTTTGTACAATAAATTTAAGTCGACAGTTATTTTTCATGTTTCATAAGAAGTGAAAACTTGATAATAAACATCGATCGATTAGCCAAAATTAACAATTCCGGTTGGTTTACATTTCAACCACCCAAAATCGGTCTAAGACTTCAAAATGTCGAAAAATTCAAATTTAAATCGAAGCTTTTGAATTTTTCACATCAACGTTTTTCTCAAAAATGAACAAAAAATTCATGTTTTTTCAAAATTAAATTTTTATTACAGCCGTCTATGCATTCTTCATAGCAAAATATAGAAAAAATTGATTAAAAAATTTTTCGACCAAAAATGTCGGTTATTTGAATCAAATAATTTGATTTTCCAATATTGCTTAAAATGTATTTACCTTGATTTGGCAGTTGTAGACAAGTGGCATTTGAGGGAAAGCTTCTATGTATGGCATAGGAATGTATTGACAATCAGTCTCGTAATATGCACCAACCACACTGAATTATGAAATTAAATTTCTTAAATTAAAAAAAAGTAAAATAACTTTGAATTGTCCTTTTTTTCAGCTGAACTGAAAGAGTCGATGACCGCTAAATATGAACAAACTAGAAATAAAATACTAAAGACCAAAAAATTCTTTCAACTGCAAGTGAAATTGCTTGCTTCGAGTCAATGCTGACTTACTGGTAAGATTTAAAAAACGGGTAGAAATAAATAACGTTCTCACAAAATTGCTTATAAAAAGGTCAATTTTGCTCAAAATTGGATCAAACAAATATATTCTGAAAGGTGTCATGTTTGAGAACAAAGTTATGTTTCCCCTCTCGGCAAATTTTTCTGTTTATAGCTAAATTAATCATCAAAAAATTTAGACTTTCTGTTTAAAAATGCGCAAATTCAGTGATTGATAGATCATAAATTACAAGTTATTTCAACATTTAAAAGTTTTTTTATCAACTAACTTTGACTCGAGCCATTTATTCATTCCTTTTTGGTCATTGGCTGCTCGTTGCTGAATAATTCGTTCAAGCGGATCTTCACCTTCTCCCTCTTCAGCTTCTGGTTCAGACTCTTCCTCTTCTTTTGCTGACTCGTCATTTTGAAATGCGGCAAAGCACGTTCCCTGATATTTAATATTATCTTTTATTTCTTCAACTTGCCCACTTCCAGTAGCTTCTTGCCCAAGATATCCCGCATCTTGTGCCCAGGATATGCTTCTTTTTTTACGGTCTTCTTGAATTGGGAGAATATCTTTAACTTGTGGGAAAAGCATGCTTGTAATGGCGTCAGTGAGAAATTCTGTTTGTTCATTCATAGCATTTCGTCGTTTTCTCCAGCCCCAAGAGGAGTCACCCCAGAAAGAGTCACCCCAAGAATCATCCGTGTCTTCTGCAACATCCTCTTCATCATCATAAGTAGAGTCAGAATCTCCCCAGGTAGAACCACCCCAGACATTGTCGGTGGTTTCGGTTAACCAGCCGAGATCGAGATCGCCAGTTTCCGCCGCAATATTGAGTCCAGCCAAAAATCCAACATTTGAATTGTGTTTTTTCCAACAATCACTATTTTTTGTGTTACAATTTCCACAAGTAAATTGACAGTACTCTTTAGCGGCCCCTGCGAGCTCATATTCGACCCAGGACACGGTGCCATAGTCCTCAAACGTACTCACAATTTTCTGGTACTTGATTTTCATATTAAAAGCTTCGCAATTTCCACCATCAAAAACGTCGAGGCAAAATTGAGAAATGGCTGATCTATCAAAGGGGTAGTTGTCGTCGATTTCGATATTAATAGCAGGATAACTAATTCCACCATCATTTTCCAAATTTGGCCAAATTGAAGAAGCAGGCTTTTCGTATCCATATAGAAAATTGTGGTTTGCTGGGATTCGATCATAACAGTCTCGCTCATCAGCACATTTTCCACAAGTTCTGCCGCAAACGCTATTTCCGTGGCATTCACCGTTACTTAAAGTTTGAATGCAACTCACCCATTTTTCAGTGTCTCGGCAAGAATTGTCTCGGGCAAGTGCTGTTCCGCTGAAAACGGCTACTCCTGCTACGATCTAAAAAATAAAAGATTAATTTTTTTATCAATTTTTTATTTTAAATATATTTGCTCTCAAATACCGTGTGAATTTCAAGGAGTGTCGAGACAAAAAGCGATTTTCGAGGCTTAAAGTGATTTTAGGCCAGATTTCACGCATATTGTAACAAATCATGGTCAAAAATCACCTCAAGTCTCGACGCCACTTGAAAATCACGTGGTAAGGTAAACCAGGTCGTCTGTGAAAACGAATTCTGCTCATGGTACAAATAAAAATCAAAATAGTCAAACGAAAGTTATTTTAAATGAGATTTCATAGTAGAAACAATTTAAATTCTCGAAAATTTTCCACAAAGCACATTTTCGACCAAAATTTATTGAACTCAAAATGTACACAGTAAAAGTGGCATGAAAAGACGCAAAGTTGCATGGCTCAGTTATTATTTATCACGTTTGTTTTAAAAATTAACTCTATAAGTTTACAAAATACTAAATTTATTCAAAATAAAAAGATAACTTATATTTTATTTAATGCAAAAATAAGGCAAAACCTATTCTCGAGAGCTTCTTAAATGCTTTACGTTTTTTTAGGGTTTGTTTTCTCATCGATCTAAAAAAATCACAAAAGACGTTCAAAATTTTCAACTTCCAGCTCGCTTAAAACATTTCAAAAAACTATCACAAAACAATAATCTCAATGAATCTTACCTTTAACATTTTTATTTTACTTTTGTTTTCTACAGTACTTATTGTACCAAAGAAAGGTGCTGTTTAACGTTAGAACGTTAAAGTAAGTAACTTATTGGAGCGATGGTGGTGCATTATATAATAGGCTCAAGAGTGACACCATTTGGAACCGTTATCATGAATCATCGTGAGCCTACTCTCTTAAGTGACGTGAAGAAATGTTCGAAGAACTGTCGTAACTGATTAAGATCTTGATATGTTGTCGAGGGCATGTTAGTGCAGAATAATACTTGTTTTTACTAAAATTATAAGATCAAGTGTAGAATTTTTGTAAAATTGATGATCAATTCAAGGCTCACTATTACCAAATTATTATGATTCACAATCCTTTCTCCCGTACTGGTACAACCCTGTTACAATCTACCTACTTGTACGAGTTTACTTACGTTTGAACGTGGTTTTACCTTGAAATCCCAAAACAAAGTTTTACTATCTCATTAATAATGAGTCATTATAGATATCCTATAATTATTATGGTTTTTGAAATATGAACAAAGGGGAAATTTGGAAGCTTTCTTGATTTTTACAATTAAAATTTTAAATAAAAAAACAAAGCAAACTTTAATTCCATTTTTTTAGCAAAAAATCATACAAAACTTTCTTCAAAAAAATACAGTAAAAATAAATTTGAAAAAACTCTTAATTAATAACCTACAAGCTAGATCTGCTGAGATTCAAATCTTATTATTTTTTCGAAATATTTTCTTACTTTGGAAAAATGCTTTAAAAACCGAAATGTTAAGTAATAAATGATTTTTTATGTGTTACAATTAACTCGGGGCGCAGCGACGTTTGTCGCAAAATATTGGTCATATTTTTCTATCAATTTGAATGCACAGCCAATCAAAGACGCACATTTTTTCCACGCTTGTAGCGGTGCCCCCGAGTTAATTGTACAAAAATTGATTGCATAAAAATAAACCGAAATTTGTATTTTTCAAGATCAGGTTTTTTATAAGACATGTTTTTCCGTGAAATTATTAGACTTTTGCGTCTATACATTATTCATATCAAAATAAAAATAAAATTATCAAAAATTTTGTCGACCAAAAATGTTCGTAGAACTGTCATCACGGATAAAATCTTGATATGTTGTCGAAGGTATGTTAGTACAGAATAATACTTGTTTGAAATAAAATTATCGGATCAAGTGTGAAATTCTTGTAAAAATGGCAATCAATTGAAGGCCTATTATTGCCAAATTATTCTGATAACTGGTACGAGTTGTGAGGATGTTTTTGTTTATTCAAAATTTAAAACATGTGTTTTAATGTCCAATCATATATTGCCTCGACTTATTATGGTTTTTGAAATATCAAAAATACAACCTGAAGGCTTCTTCGATTTATACATTCACAATTTTAGATTATAAAACCAATGAAAATCTAATAACAACTTAAAACTGCTGTTTGTATTTGATTTGTGTTATACCGTATGACTTATACCCATCACTTTTTAAAATTAAATTATAATTGAACTCCGAACAACTTTGTCAGGTCGGTATTTGTACCAGTTAGGGAGCGATGAGTGTATTCACTTGCAGAAAATTGTACACAATAACACACTTTTAAACTGAAGGAATCAATCTGACGAGGCCGAGCCTCGGAGACTAACAAATACATCGAAAAGTTATTCGAAATAATAGTTTGACTTTGAATCAGGAATTAAAATTTTGAAACCTGAAGTTTCAAGGTTAAAATTATTTACGTTATTCGTTTTCACTTTGAAGCTTGTAAAGTTTGTCAAATTTTCCTTAAAATATTGACACACTGCTAAGCAGTAACTGCTTACAGTTTTTATAGTCTAAAGTTTTAACGATAAAGTTATTTTCTTTATACATGCTTATCTGCTTCAATGCAAAGCGCTTTGAAAGTTTTAGATTTAACATTTTACATAAAGTTTTCTGTCGATAACAAATCAAAATGTATGGTGAGACCAAATTATTTTGGCTGGGTTTTTTAAGAAGAAACCCATTTTTTAACTCCGAATTTCCCAATTAAAAACTTTGGCTCTCAAACTTTGGAAGCGCTATGAAATATTAATTATTTCGTTTGGCACAGAGAATCGCTCTGTCAGAGATTCTGCTACCTAGTGGCCAAATTTTGACTTCCTCTCATTAAATGGTTTATCGGTCAATAATTTATTTGTTATGTAAAACTACCATATTCATTTCGAAATAAAAAAAAAACAGTAAAACTGGACTGACCTCGGAAAGCCTAGCAGAATTAAATAAACTTGACTTATACATTTGATTTTGTCAAATCTATTTAATAAAATGATTATTTCACACAATTCGTTTGCACTAGACATTACAATAAAATTTTAAATCTAAAGTTATTGTCCTTAATAACGACTTATTATACATGTTTGTCAACTTTTATTTGAAGAACTTTGAACTTTTACTTGGTCTGTGTTTTGGCCAAATTGGCCTCATTATGAGATTCGATTATTTTATACAATTTCAAGAAAAACTAAAAAGATTTTAATAGTCTTTTCTAAAAATCAATTATAGAGCGCTATTCTATATAATTTCGGAAAAAAGTTTTGAAAGAGAAATATTATATAGAAATCGATCAGTGCATCGCACAGTGCGATTCGCACTCCTGACAAAAAATGATATAGTTCAGCAATTTTTCAAAAAAAACTAATAACTTTAACTCTAAAAACCAGTTATTTCATGTCTTGAAAACTAGTATAAAACAGCTGAATTATCGTCACTCACTCGCTTAAAGGGGTACTCGTTGGTTTTTTATTTTAGGCTGAGGCTTTTATTTCAGTTTTGCAGTAGCTATAATTTGAGGGTACTTTTGATACAATCGGATGAAAATAATTTTCTAGAAACTCCAAAAATTGACTTCCGGTTAAACTAAAATGCAATTTTTAAGTAACTGGAGCAGAGATCGAAAAAAGGTTTTCACCAGAAATTTAGAAGAGATGTTTCTCCGGTAAAAAAATGCATTGGCGTTAAAGTAATTTGTGCATTATATAATTATTGCTGGTTTATTTGCGGCCATGTAAGACCGTCTAACAATCTCATTGCACCTCAGCAACTCAACATATATCGGGGTGCAATGAATAGCCTGTTTTCCGCAAAGAGTTGATTATCGCACAGAACAGTTAACAGTTAAAGTTTTTATACAGAATGACAATAGTTTTAATTATGACAGTGGAACAGTGCCACGGTCTAAAAAACTTGATTTTTATTGTTTAATAACATTTAAGAAACATAGATTTGTTGTATTATTAATTATACGCAATTAAAGTACTTAATGTTGATCTGAACTTTTTTTGAAAATCAGGCTTTTTATGACAAAATATTATAAGTTACAAATTACCGTACTATATTTAATCACCAATTTACACCTTCTATTCCACTTTACATCAACTACAAAAAAGAGAAGGCCAAGTCCATGCCGTGACCCATCAACGTAATTTATACTTAACGTATTTGAAAATTAGAAATATTTTATTGAAAGTTTTCCCGTAGTTATGGTGTAATCCCGCTATGTCCACATTATCTTATCAGGAGTCATGTACTCGGCTACGGAGAACAAAAGTCCCGCTTTTACTCAAGCCTTATTTTTAAGTTGACTGACAAATTAAATCGGAGTATAAAAAAAAGTTAAAAAAAGTCTCGATTAACTTTAAACCTGATTACAGCGTTTGGGCAGGATTTATAAATATAATTATATTTACTATAATAATTTTGTCTTTATAAATCCTTCGCATTTTTAGTTCTCAGAATCTCCACAATTTTTATGTATATTTATTTTTTTTAATGTTTAAAGGGGTGGTTTGGGTTTGACCAACAGTTTTCTCTGTATTTGTATTTCACGCTCCATTAGCGGTTAGTTAATTTAAATATTAATTTTTGATGAAAAAGTCCTGACAAATGACAGCTGGTGAATCACACAGATGAATTATCTAACTTGCACGAATAAAAAAATTACAGATTGCTTTGCAGTGACGTCATCAAGATCCTGCTCTTTCGTAATCCACACAAAAAATGACAAGTTGAAGTTATATTGTTGAAAAATAAACAAAAAAAAAATCATTTTGAGTTTGAAAACTACTACTTTCAATAAGTGCATCAATCTTGAAAAACAGGCTTAGATCTTTAAAATGTGCCACGTAGGATATTTTAATCAAATTAATCTACATTTAAAGAAAATCAATCCAATTTTTCAAATTGAAGCTGTCCATAACTTAATGTGCCAAAAAAAATTATGGAAAAAAAATTAAAGGGACTCTAACCTTAAAAATTTTCAAAAACTAATCTCCGGCCACTTCATCCGTCAACCATTTTGATACCGAGTTCTTCGAACTCTGGACAAAAGATCGATTTGCCATTGCCACGAATTTAAGAGAAATCTGCCATTTTGTTTAATTTTGATATTTATCAGTTAAAATCACAAGTCATTATCCCTTCTGGGAACGCTTCCCGCTCCGGTACTAAACATTAAAATTCATAGCAACAAATGCGAATTTTGTCAATATATTTACAAAATAGCGAGAAAAAAAACAAAACCAGTCTTAGGCACTTATTTCATTGGCAATCACAAAAAAAATCAATATTCAACAATCAACCAAAAAAAACTGGCCCGAATCAGATCAAAAATGGGTATTTAGGGGTCTCTTTAGGAGACAACCTTTTTTTTGAGTTTCAAAAAACACATAAGATTGATAGATGTAAAGTGAAGGTGTTTATCAATAAAAGTTTTAAATTATTGGATATTTCTGTATTTCTCTCGTATTCCAGTACTATTGAGTACACCAAGGTCGCTATCGAGCACCATGAAAGTCCATGCTATAGAACAAATTTTGAAAGAGTCCAGCATTTGTTCATTTTTTTAAGATTTGAATTGTCGAAATCGAATTATATACACAAGTTGGACCGAGCGAAAATTAAATAGGGTGCTTTAAATTCGTCCCATAATAACTTATTTTCCAATGAAATTTATAAGTTTATCTTTATAACTCCATTTATTCCATTGTTATGAAAATAAAACTTCAACAGGTTCTCTTAGTCAGCCATGACATTATTCTTTACTCCTGTCTATAAAAAATAAGTTTTTTAACGCTTTTATAAACATAAGCGATTTTTGAAAAAATCGGCCTGCCTCGACGGAGACAAAACCGATAATTAAGAAACTGTTCAAATTTTGATTGTTGATCAGCTGGTAACATAGGTAGGAGTTCAAAACGCATATGGTTCACAAGGTTAATCAAATAAATGCTTTCAACATAAGAAATTCCCTGCAAAATTTTCCAAATATCTCTCAAGATTTTTGATTGGTAAAAACAAATTTTGCCGAAAATTCCAATAATTTTTTTGAAAAAACTTCGAACTATTAAATCGTACACAGTTGAATGTTTGGAGTTGGAAAAACAAATTCAACCATTAAATCATACCAATTTTGCCGTCTAATTTAAATCCCGAAATTTCAAGTTCAAAATTATTGAAGAAAATTTTTCTTTCAAAATGTTCCGTCCAAATAGCATTTAGTTTTATGCAATAAAATTAATTCATCTAAAATAAAAACTATTTTTTGATCTAGTGCATTATATTGTAAAAATTTTGAATTCTTCAGCAAAAAACTATCCGAGCTAATATCAGAAGGCAATAAAATTTACGCCTTAAATGGCTATAAAAGTCGACCTCACAGCTGACAGAATGCTCAAATCGACAAGATCGGTTTTGAACTTTCCAAATTGACAAATCTCTCAATTTTGGGTCTTCACGATCAATAACATATTTTATTCTCGGTTTACCACCATTTGCTCTTGTTATCTCTGTCCGTTTTATAAACTCTCCTCTAAGTTCAAACTTTGCTTGCGCTTTACAAGATCGGTCTTAACAGATAAATAAGCACGAGTTTTTTAGAACATTTGTCAAAAATAACTCGTAGCAATGTATACCTATTTTGACGTGAAATATAAGCGTATTTTTTCTTTGCCCAACTGATATATGGCAAAGATGGCCCATCTTAGATGGGGCAATTCATTGGCCCAACAATAAGTTTTTAATTTTCTGGTTTAAATTTAAACATCATTTTGTAATTTACTAAGATAATTATTTCGACTTTTATATGCTTGAACCGCAGACTTGAACACTAATGATGCTGTTAAAATTTCCTTTTATGTTCCTAAAACGTCTGCTTATTTATTTAAATATTTTCACCAACAAAATTCAAGGTTTTTTCAGCTCGGATTTTTAATTGAACCCACATCCTGTTAATTATCGGCTCGAAGCTATGATGTCAAAAGTCTCTCTTCCGCTATATTGTCCCGCCCAAAATATCGTGCAAGCGTCCCCAGTGGCGGCCCTATTCGAGCCACCTGGCAAAAACACTACACAATAGTCAGAAACATTACAGTTAGAAGTGTGTGGTTTCTCCAACTGAAAAAAAATGTACCAAATCGTTTTTGAGAAAATTTTGTTTCAATTTACAATTTTAGCGTTTTCATGATTCTAGAATATATAGGATCAAAATTGTGATGACTTGACGTAAGCAGATGTTTTGTTCAGTTGTTGGAACCATCGAGCTTTTATTTTCGTGTCTATTTTGAACTTAAGTACCACTCTAGCGGTTTTTGGAGATTTTAAGTGGGCATCAGAAGGAAACCGAAACAAGTTACAGCTCTTAGATCTTTGTCCAAATTGACCATCAGTAGCACATTTTCCCGAAAGTACGCGTATAGTTAGAAAGTACGCGTATAGTTGAATTACGCGTATAGTTAAGTGTTTTTGGCGACAAACTCTAACTATACCACGCACCCGCTGTTAACAATTATGAACGAAATTTAGAATACATTGATTCAAACTAGAAAATGTTCAAGTGCTGTAA
>SCLH01000130.1:131048-180356 GCA_004367855.1 Oikopleura vanhoeffeni
GAATTAAATAAAAAAATTGGCTTGAAAACTAGTAAAAAAGGACCCGTAATTGATATACAATATAAATTATGTTTATCAATCTGCTCAACCATATGATTCATCGAAAACTTCATACATGTAATAGAGGCCGGTACTTTGTTATACAGTATAGTATACGCTATACTACTGTATAGTATATATCATCCGTGATAAACACAGGATTTGAAAATTTTTTATTATAAAATATATAAGAATAATTAATTTAAATGAATTTATTTTGTAAATTAATTGAAAAGTAAAATTTAACATAAAGGAAGTTCTACCAAAAGATGATCTTCTGGAATTTGAAAATCGGTTGACGATTCGAATCGATTAAGTTATTCCTAATAGATTACAATCTGCAAAACAGCAGATGTGTAAAAAATTTACAGACGGTAATATCTCCAAATTGAAAATAAATGATGAAAATAAAATTAATTTCGAAAATTTTGATTTATATCATTAGTTAATAAAAATACGAAACAATTTATTTCGAAAACAAAAATAACATTTTTTTTCAAAATCATAACAATTTTTTAAGTTCGTAAATAAGTAAAAATAAAATTAATTTCTCAAATAATTTCCACGAATACACTTTCTCTGAAAACACGGTAGGAGTTATGGCACTAAATTAAAACTCGGTTGGATCTACGGCTAAACCGACGTACCTCCAATTTATATAAGTTTATATAATTAATTGTAATTAAAAAAGATAATTTAAGAAAAAAAATTTCAGGAATATTATTGTGCGGTTAAATTAAATTGTGCAAATTGTTAATTCGTTTTTTTATCTCATTATTATGATTAACATTCAAGAAGTTTCACTGATTTTTAATTTTCCATATTTCCTGAAAATCACCTTCAAATAGTACTTCCTTCATGTAGAATTTTTTATGACAGATTTATGTTTGTGCAAATTGAGAACAGTTGTATAAATTAAACTGAATGTTGTATAATATTGTATGATATATACTATAGTATAACGTATAATATATAACAAAGTACCTACCTCTTTTATATGTAGCGCTAGCCTCACAACACCTGTCGCGCTCCTAGTGTGGTACTTATATAAAGTCAAGATGGACGGTTACAGTCAGGATCCTACCGTTCTTTTTGGGTGGATTTTGTTAATTTTTTCATCAGTATAAAAAGACATTTTCAGATAAAATTTTACAGTATCAAACTGTAAATAACTAAAAATATCGAGCAAAAATTTGAAAAAATGCAAAATATCCTACAAAAATTGTTATTCGTGATATAAGAAAATGTCGACCAAAAATGTATACTTAGCGTGTCCACAAATCTATTTTTGACCAAAATCGTATCCATCGTATACAAAGTGTACAAAATTTGTACGAACAGATAATAAAAATTAAGCTTAACCCTTGTGAGCACAGAGCCACAATTGTGGCTCAAGCATACCTAAAATAATTCAAAAAACGGGATCGTAGAATGTTTTCTTTCAAACACATTATAAAGAATTTTGATTCGGTTCCCAAAAAATAATTGAAATTTATTTCGAATGTTTAGTTCTTGTATTACGCGGTGTTGAATCAACACTGTTGATTTATTAAGATTTTTCGCCTATGTTTCACTTCCTGAAAGAATATTTCGGAACTAAACATAAAATACAAATGTGAGAATAGCCAGTTTTTAGGAAAGTGTTTTGTGCATGCATTACAGTTAAAATAAGAATTTATTGGTATCTAGGGGCAGATATTTTTCTTCGGAAGTGAAATTTCTAAATTTTCAACTTCAAGTATCCCATAAAAAATTTAATTATTATAAAAGTGAATTTAATCAATCAAAAATTGTCAACAGTTGTACTTCATTACCATATTTACTTAAAAATAATAAAAAAAGTGTAATAATTTGCTTTCATAGGAAAGAATAAACATTTTTTATCAAAAATCATGATTTTTTCATCAAAATTTTTGACTTATTTATAAATTACTTTTGATATATGCGATATAAATCAAAGCTGAAAAACTATGAGGTAGGCCAGATACTTGTGCTTCGTTTCCGACAGAAATATCGAAGATCCTGCCTAGTCGTCGNCTGCCTTAAGCTTTCTGTAAACAACATTCAAAGTAGAACCATAATTGTGGCTTTGGTGCCTCGGCAAAACTTTTTTTATATGCTCACAAGGGTTAAAGTTATTGAAAGCTAGAGTTTTTTTGTTAAGTTTATCCATTTTATAGCTTTTCATACATTTTTTTGCGTTTTATCCATTTCACATTTTGTTTTTATGCATTTTACGATTTTTATACGTTTCACACCATCGGAACAAAATGTTAAATGCATAAAAGTTGATTTATCCATTTCACGTTTTATCCATTTTACGTTTTATCCATTTCACAAGCGACCCCAGCATCCTCTTAAGAGGGTTGGAAATGCCAATTTGCTTGCACGATTGAAGTTTTTTCTTTCATAAATTAAACAAACAAAGTATTGCTTCCGGGTTAATGGGCCTGAGAAATCCAGTGGGGGGGGGGGGGGGGGGCTGACTGATACATTTTATTCGACGTCAAACTCCATTTAGACATTACTCGAATACCAAATTCAAAAATCGGAATAAAAATGTTATAAAAATAGCAAAAATGAATTTTCCGTGGAAAACTAACCAAGATAAATATATTTTAAACAAATGTCTTCTTTATCGAGAAAAAATAGGCTTTTATTATTTTTTACAAAACAAACACACTTCTTTGAGTTGAGAGGCGCTGCCCGCCACATCTGTGATCAAGAGAAATAAAGATAAAAATTGAAAATGTTCGACGAGAACTTTGTTGCATTTATTGCGGAGACTCTTTTCATACTCGAAATTTGGTTTGTTCAAATATATTTAACGAGTTATTCAAACATTATCAATAATTTTTTTCCTTTTTTCTGAAAAATTTGAATAATTTGTATATCACTTCCGCGAGTTATTCGCTACTGGAGAGAAATAAATGATTTTCAAAATCGTTTCGTAAAATGTGTCACGAGTTTTATTCTCATTCAAAAATAATTATACCTATACAATACTTATAAACAGCGTTCACGGAACAATATTTTTTTTATTTTTCATGTGTGAACATTTCAAACAAAAGTTATAGACCGTTAAAAAGTAGTGAAAATACCCAACAATCACAACAATTGGCACCTCAACCCCCTTAAACTTACCAAAGGTTTCTTAGGCAGATTGTCTAGAAAATAAGCTTTTATTTTCTTGAAGTTCGTATCAGGCGAGGACTTCATTTGTAATCAAAATGTTCTTTGTACTACTCTGTTCAAATCCGAATTTCAGAATATAACTTTCAGTTTTTGACATGAATTATATTCAATGGTATTTAGTGAACTGTTCAAACCACATTTCGAATTGCAGCATTTCTGACTTAAAACTCTCAAATATACCCTGATACCAGTATCCGTGTCATTTGAGATTTATAACTTTATCAAATTTGGATATCTATAATAGATAATCTATTGTATTTTCTGAGTGAAAAAAATTTCGCCAAGATTTAAGATATTCGTTTTACGGTTTTGATATGAAATAAATGACATCGATTGTCAGATCCTCGTGAAAAACAAAATTAACCGGATGACCGCGAGACCACTATCATTTTTTGAGGCCCCGCTTAATCCCCCAATAATTATACAGTACTTTTATTAATATATTTTGGGTACTCGAAGGAGGTGATATCTTAATTACTAATAATCATACTCAAGACAATCACTAAGACAACATTAGTCGGATTCGAACACGCACTATAGAGATAGTAAACGTTTTTGAGATGGAGTTTCGTTGGGAAAAAGATATTCATCAAATCATGATTAATATTTTCAAGCGGTTCCTTTTTTTTGTTAGAGATTAGAAAATTTCTCGTTAGAGAATAAATGTTGCATTTGAATTAAACATTTATTCTTTACAATTTCATGCAACAGAATAACAAATTTTTCGAAATCAAGAATTTTGAAAAAATTAAATTTTTAATTTAGTTCTGTGTTTCTGATAAATTCGAAAAATGTTATCTTTACAGTGAATAACTTCGAAAATGGCATTAAGTATATTCATATTTTTTGACAGTGAAAATTATATTTGTATATCAGTAATTAGGGTGCATCACTAAGTTTTCAGTAAGCCAGGAATTTTTACCTGTCTCACGCATATAAAATTTGGCTAATAGTTGCAAAATTTCTTCCATAAGTATTATTATACGACTCATTTGGGTTCTGTTTTCAATTCTGGCGACGAGAGTGAGAAATTTTATGAACGAATATTTTCCAATATCTCCGGAAATTGGGATTTTCAAGCCATTATTTTCAAACAATCAAAATAAACTTAATTTAATTTTACGAATTTATAAAGAAATAAACTGTATTTCGTTATCTAGATTCTAGACATTGTATATCACTACAGGGGGGTGCGGCGTATAGTTATACGCTTATAGTTGGAACCCGAGATAAAACCTAGGGGGGGGGGACGAAGCCTCCCAAAAACACGCTTTTGAAAAAATAATTGTATTCGTTCCTGGCGTCGCGGATATAGTATAGGAACAACGTAGGCTTTCTTTCAAACGTTTCCTCAGCAAAAGAATAGCGCGTTTTCACCAGAATTTTCAGGCCAAGATTGCCCGTGTCGGGGCGACAATGGAAAAATACTTTTTTTTAAAACATCAGAAGACAGGGTCAATTGACCAATGAGGTCGGTATTTCAACAAGTTCAAAAACATGTTTCAAGTCAATACACTTATTCATGTTGTACATCTTAGAAGATTTGAACGGAAAACTTAATTTTTACAATCACCAAAAATTCTTACTGGACCACCCCTTAACTCAATCATGTATAATCTAGATACTGTTTAAATTGACAACAGCGAAGTGGATCTTAATTTTTCTCTTTGAAATCTTCTTTGAATTCATTGTTTTTTAATTTACTTTATTTCATTTTTCGATGAAATCAAATTTATAATACACTAAAATTCAGTCTAGAATATATGTAAAATTACCCTTAATTTTCACCAAAAATTCTTTCTTGACCATATTTTAACGCAATTTTTAACTCTAGATTATTGTACAAATGACCAATCAGCAGCACTTTTCCAGAAGTACGCGTATAGTAGAAAGTACGCGTATAGTCCGGATTACGCGTATAGTCCGGGGTTTTGGGCGACGAACTTCTAACTTACGCGCCGCACCCCCTGTAATTTAGATCATCATTTAAAATTTGGAAGCTCATGAGAAAAAAAATTTGGATTTTAAATGCAAACCATACGGCTACGTACGTTCACAAGTTAATGTTTTTGTATCGAAAAACCTGATGATGGCTGTCGAATTGAAATTGTACCAGCAACAAATGGTTTAAACACATATTTTAGAGGGGAGTTAAGTCAAACGAGAAAAAAAAACCGACGTACAGTTGTCACTCCTGATTTGAATGTGACTTACGTTTTTAATTAGGAGAACCAGGGGCCAAATTGAAAACAAGATATGCATACGCATTTCACTCTAGGGTAATCAGTGCCAAAACAAATGAAAAAAGGAAAAATTTTGGATTAGAATTGCCCAAAATTGTTTTATACGCAGATCTAGTAATTCCAATAATTCAAATCGGTGAGTGGTACTTTTGAAGCTTATTCTTCCAAAAAGTACTTTTAAGCAGTTGAAAATAAGTCGCGGAAAAAACCATGTTCGATACAATTTTTATGATTTTTTTAGAACCTGTGATGGTGGAGAAATTATATGTATACTTGTGATTGTTCCTTAAAAACCTCGAGAAAATGCAATTAGAAACATTTAAATTCCAAAAAATCAAATTTAGCAAAGTTTCGCAAATTTTCGATTTTAGTCCGTTATCAAAAACCAGCAAAGTTAAAAATGATCTCTAAAATGTAAATATAAGTAACATAGAAAAAATAGAATAATAGGAAATTCAAAAGAAGATATTGTATGCCATTACTTGGAAATAACGGGTTTTTGAAAGATTTCTTCAGTTTTTAAAAATCTTTTAGAAATTTGCAAAGATTAAAATTATCACACAATACTTTGAATTTTTTCTTAAATTGATTTTTAGCATGTCAAAAAACGGCGAATTTGGATTTTCCGTTTGTGTAACAGGTTCACGCGGTGTTGAGAGAGTATCACAAAACAGCGTTCCTTACAAAATCAACAGTCGAGTTGTGGCGCACGTTTCTGTGACGCACCTTTGAAACGAGATTTATGTCGACGGGTACCCCTTTAAGGGGTGGCATAAACCGGAATCCTGGAGTCAATATAACTTACGAAATTAGTAAGTCAGCATATTTTTTCATGCGTATTATAGTTAGGTGAACCGATTTAAATATGTTCAGTTTCATAAATCATTTTTATCCTTTTAGGAAAGATTTGAGTTCGGGTTTTCATCTTTGAAATCGTAAAATTGAAAAAAAAAATGAAGCATTATGAAAATTTTCCGCATTTTTTTGTCCAAATTTTTGTTTTGTTTAATACTTAAATCTGTGGGTAGAAACCAAAAATAGCCACTTTAACTTTTTTCAGGGATTCCTACATATTTCTGACCGCTGTTTGAAAACTCATAAAATTTTATTTTTCATTTTATCGACTTTTTCAGAAAAATTATGAAATTCCCCAAATCAAGCTCCAAAATTTTTTATTCGTAGTTTTTTTAACTTTCCATAAAAAATCATGAAGAATCACATATAAAATCACTTCAAGTAACTAGGGATTAAAAATTGTTCAGTCAAGCGTAGGGAACAAGGATCGAACATAGGGGGATTAAGGGATATTAAATGTTTTGGCATCTATTAAATCGCCGTATGTCAACTAAACGGTAGGTCGCGCGATTACATCATTTTGAAACGTGTGATGAAATTTTTAACACTTGACTGTGCACTGGATAAGTGCCATTCGCACTGAGTCGAAATTTTAATGGTTGTGAAAAATTCCCAATAAAATGGTGGGTGTAATAGGCGCCATTTTGTTTAATCGTCAGGACACTCTTAATATCAAAACGCAATTTAAGTCAATTTTTATCTCAAAAAAAGCGTGTTTCTCTATTTTTGCCCAATTTACCCTTTTTCATGGGAAAAAATCTTTGATATTAAAGAATTTGACTGGCAGAGTAATTAGGTAACTTATTAGCGGAGTACAACCAACAATGCTCCTGAAGTTTTAATAACGTCTTAAAAAAATTCATAGTCGGGTTAAGTTGGAAATGATGGCACAGTGCAAAGTGTTTTTTGTATCTTAACTATAGTTAGTTATTTAGGAAATAAATTGTAAAGCGTGTGTAAAAATGAACACTTTTTATTGAAGATAAAAAAAAAATTAATTTCCACATTTTTTTTTCATATATTGCTCTGAAAAATATACCAATCGGCTGGACTTATGCCACCCTTTTAAACGATATGATGTGATTTAACGGAGAAGATAAATAAGTATAATTTTTAAGTTCAGAGGCCATGAAAACTGAGCAAGGCGTAGGCATCTGATTTAATCGAGACTTGAGCAAATACCACAATTTGGAGTCCAATTTTTTAAGATGGATGTCAGCTATGGAATACAAATACACCATCCCTCTGCGTACAATCTTTTACGGTTTTTTATAGTCAATAATTGACTTATAATTTAGACTAACGAAAATTTAATTAAGCAGAATTTAACATTTTTTTAGACAAGCAAAAATTATTGTTTTTCGTGACCTCGGCAAATTGCGACGACGAACGTTAACAAAGAAAATTTTTATTTTTGTATACTCTTATTCTTTGGAAGGCGCTAATCAAATATTTTTGGGACATAAAATTCTATAGTTATAATTCGATAGAATTATGAAACGAAAATCGTATGAGAATAAGTAAAACATGAATTTTATTCAATGAAAAACTTTCACTGGACAAGAGTTCCAAAAGTTTCATGGGACTTCAGATATTTTTTTATATCAAGGCGATTATATCAACATTCAAAATTTTTCGAACATATTTTTTATATTAACATATGATTTAACATAATGATTTACTGCCAGAAACAGTAAATTATTGCAATTTTTGCATAACAATATTGAAAAAGAATTAATGGCATATAAAACTTGTTTATTATATTTCTGGAATGTCCTAAACCAAGATATAAATTTTATATCTTCTGTTAAAAAAAACATCTTTTATAATGCACCAAACCAGGTTAAAACGCAGACAACTTGTTTGCAATACTACTTAGCAGGGAAGGGCATCCGAGCAGATTTTGCTGATCCGAATTTCGGGCCTCAAAATTGCTGATCGAATTGGACCCGATCTAGAAAAAAATGATCGGACTGATCGGATCTGATCGGATCGGAAGCCCGATTTGAAATTTGCTGATCAGATCGGACCTGATTCGAATCGGACCTGATCGTATCGGACTAGCTCGGATTTTCGAATTGTTTGAAAAATGCGTAGATACTGAAAAAAATGTGATTTGACGTAGCTGAAAAGGCTTAATGGGGTGTACTAGTATAAAAAAAATTAAAATGTCCAATTTTGGTAACTTAAGCGGGTTCACATAAAGTCTGAATCAGAAACTATTTATCATTTTTGAATTAATTCGCAGAAGCCTTTTCTTTTATCGTTTTGGTTATTCTGAGCATTATTTATGGGAAAAACTTTGGTATTGAAGAAAAATTCCATGTGAAAACCGTTTGGCCAGTCTTCTTTTATTTTGAAATATAATTAAGAAAACATAAACGTAAATAAAATGCATGTGGCTTTATCAAAAATGATAAGTTATTTTCTCAACCAACAACATAGATTTTGTATAAGTGAGGATGTTCGAAGTCGTGGCAAATTAAATATCGCAAAATTCAGATTATACATTTAACATACAAATTGTGCTGATAGTATTCAAAATGTGATGAGACCGAATATTTTGGTTCATTGTTTAAACGAGTAATTTTTGAAATTTCTTATTCTGCATTAAAAACCTTAGCGTATGACTTGAAAGTGCTAAAGCATTCAATAAAGAAATTGGAGTTTCAATTTGAGAGATTGTCACAAACTGGCAATTTGGCATGCTTTTTATAAAAAAAATAAGGTAAATAATTTGGTCTGCGTGTATCGTTCACTCCAACAAAAGAAAAATATTTAGCTGGACTGACCTCAGACAGGCCTAGTAGTAAGTTATGCAAGTAAGGTCTGTTTGCATTGTAATTCTTTGAATCTCTACGGGAACGAATATTATCAAGAAGCATTAAAATTAAATAAACTTGACGAATGAATTTGATTTCGTCAAATTGATTAATTTAAAAATTCCGTCGGAGCTAGACATTAAAATAAATCTATGCAAACAAATCAGTCTCCAGACTTAAGGAAAAAAAAAGCAATGCATGAAAGTGCGCTTTGAAATGTAGTCAACATATGCTTTTGGCCATCACTAAATATAGATAGCACCAAAAGTGAACTATCAAATCAAGTTTTCTTATTCTGTTTGTTATTCGCACTTTAGTTCATAGACTATGGATAGGGTGCGCAACGGGAACCCTACAGACTGAACTAAAACTCCTGATAAACATTTATTTGCTATCGGGGGTAATCGCCACCGAAAAGAAGATTCCGAGCAAGAAAGTTTTTTGGGCCATCTAGGGTACAGAAAGTGAGTTTCAAAAACCCTCATTTTCAGACTAATTTCGTTTTGAGCTAACAGCTCATTTTTTTAGTTTCGTGCGGCAAGGATCGTACTCACATAAAAATTTGCTATTCGGAAAAATTTTTTTATTGAAAAATAATGTTCGAAAATTTTCGAAGAAATTTTGGTCATTTTGACAAAAAAATGCGTAGGCGGAACACTTATAAGCTAAAATATTTGGCCAATACTTATGAATACTTAATTTTTTTTTTAATTTTATGCATAATTCACAAAGCTTTCAACGTGCGCATAGTGAGAACCATGCGGAATGACTGCGGAAAATGCAAATACCGATTTAATATTTTGACCGTTATTTCCATGGCCAAAATGCCAAAAAAACTAAAAAAAAGTATTTCAATTTAATTTCTCGTAGTTTTCTGTCCAGATATATTTTCCTTTTGGTCTCATATTTAATTAAAAATTAGAATTTGACCGCTGCGCACCCTAACTATGGATCATAGTTCAAAACAAAAATTCTGCAATTAAAAAATTTGATTCGATAGTTCATTCAAGTGCAATTGATAGCTAAAGAACTATAATAGTCGCAAATTCATTGCAAAATCATGCAATTAAAAAAATTTGATTTGATAGTCATTCAGGTGCAATTTATAATCATAGACTATAATGTCTGCAATTATTAAGGCGATAATAACTCCAGAAAAAATAGAAATCCATATTTTGACCAATTTTAGTGCCGAAAAGAGCCTTCATAATTGCGCCTATTATTTTGACATCCTAAATTATGAGGACTTTAATGAAATTAATAATATTCAACGAAAATTTAAAATTTAATAGGCCAGGGCGACATTTTAAGGGCTTTATGGGCAGAGCACCAAATAAATCGCTCTTCCCGGCTTTAATGGGCTCCATTTTACTTTCAATTGCAATAATTTAACTGATTTGGATAGATGAGATGAAAATGAATTCCCTGTGAAAGAAATGTGTGGGAATGCCCCATTCATTTATTTTTATCCTAATGGCTAACCTGTTTACCCAATTCAATGAAATCTTCCAATAATTTAAAGCTTATTTATCTACAGCCTGGTACCTTAAATTGCATGATTATGCTTAAAGTGACAAATCAATGTTTTTGACATCAAAAATCATAAATTTGCATCGGGAATTCCGATTCGGAATTTAAAAATCAGACTCTTGATCGGGACGGGATGCCAAACTTTCCTTGTTTAGAACATATAAGACCAATAAAAACACTTTGATAAACAGCTGATGCGTCTTTACTACGAAAAATTTCTGACATTTTTTTGAATAAAAAAAACGAACATCTTTACGTTGGAATGCGTCAAAATGTCAAAAAATGGAAATTTTAATCACAAATGAATATTTCATCAAAAATGAATATTTCATCAAAAATGACATAAAATGTGAAGTTCGTCAGAAATCGAAGAATTTCATTATAGATGTTAAAAACTAAAAATATTAGATATCTCTAAAACTTCTCAAAAAATCTGAAATATTTGTTAAATGACACTAGTTTGATATATTTAATATCCTTCATGCCCTCTCCGACAGATTGGTCCCTCAAAAACACGGGGGGGGGAGAAAACGACGCTTCATTTTGGCGCTTTATTGAAAAATGCAGTTTTGAGTAATTATAAAACCATCCTTTTACGACATAGAGGACACCAAAGAAATTTGAATTGACTTTGTAGTCAAACATCTGAAAGCCTTTTTGTGAAGTTGTTCATGGCATGGTTTGATGTATTTAACAAAAACTGTAAAACGACGGAATTCCTCGGCAAAGTTTTAAAAATAAACAGCATTTGACTTTTTGTCCGTCATTCTTGACAAGATTTGACTTTTCAATTTGACTTGTGAATTTTCTCTCCGTATCAAGATACTTCAGTTAAACGTCCACTAGTCCTGTGCTTGCAGTGTTAAAATAGCGTCGTCCTTCAAAATACGGATTCGGTCGTAAACCAATTTTGTGAAACGCAATTTCCTCGCAGTTAAAAATCTTGCTTTCACAAACGGCTGGTTTGAACACTTATTTTTTGATATCCGAAGAGTCTTTTTTCTCAAACTCCTTGCTGGATCGTATTTAACCCTAAAGTTTGATGTTTGTGTGCCGATAGAAATTTAATTCGAAATTTTTTTAACCCATATGCACTTTACAAGCGGTCATATCCATGTTATCTCTTTTTGTTAGAATGCTGCCAACTTAACTCCTTTTAACGTGTGTATTTTGTAACGTTTGTGGCTACGCATTCTAACCAAAAAGTGAAAAGGGCATAAGATAGCGGCAGTCGTCAGCACGATTTTGAAAGTGTTGAAGGGCCTCAAGATGACCACTAGGACGTAGATAAGTCAATTAAGAAAAAACTTTTAACATATTTTCCAAAATAGGCATGAAAATGGCTCAAAAACGATTTTAAAAAAAAATTAACGTAAATTGGATTTTTTACAAAAAATCTGGGGGTCAATTCTAGTTTTAATAATTGGTTGTTCACAATGTCGCTCTGAGACCAGCAAAAAAATACACCTAGACCCCGGCCAACAAAAATTAGAATTTTTTAGTAAGTCATTTTTCCCAATAAAAGGACCTCTCATCATTCAGAATTCAGTATTCTCAATGATCTGACATAACTCAATATACCCAAAAGATGCGCAATTATCCACTTTTGTAAAACAGGTTTAGTATCTGTGAGGTCAGTCACACAGGGCTAGACATGATTTTAGTATACTATGGTGTCAACAATGACGCACGTTATCAAAAATGAATGGGAAAATGCGCATTAAAATAGAACTAGAATAGTAATAGATATAATAGACAATTGGGTATTGACTCATGAAAACTCTTAAATTTTTGCTGATTGCTGACATTTGGTCAAAAAATAAGTTGCTTTAAAGTAATTTTTATCCCGCGAAATGAAACCGCGGGCGTGCAGAGAGTCAGAAACACATCATTTAAAAAGATTTACAGAATAAAGAAATAGCGTATGTGGTAACAAACTCGCTTAGGTCTGTCAATTTTGGATCCATATTGTATATTTCGTGTCAGTCCCGAAGAATAAATATAATACATGACAACCAGTTCAGTAGTAAATTTATCAAGGATTCGTAATCGTGATTCTCTTATATTTATGTGCCGATTGATTCCAAATAAGTCGCATAATTTTAACGTTGATCCGGAAATAAACAGTAGGATAATTCAGACCAAAGAATATTGATAATCAATTATTCAATTTTTAATGAGTGATAAAAAATTTGTTATTAGCAGACCAGACTCGGCAAGCAAGAGGTATTGAGTCACAGTAAGCTTCAGAGTGCTTTTAACTTGGCGGCAGTAAGATAAACAATTGTGACCTATCAAAAGCGCATTCAAAATACTAGTACCATAAAAAAATTGATAGCATTAGGAATTGAATGCATTGAAAAATACTCAATATTTGTGTATGACTTGCTTGCAATTAATTTACGCTGTGCCTTATAAAAACGGATTTTGTGTTTTATATTCAATATGTGAAAAGAGCTCAAATAGCCGAAGGACATAAAAGGATTGTGTTTTACTATTCACATTGTTTTGAAAATAGGACCACAATGCCGAAGCCGATAAAAGGGATTTGAGTTTGAATTTTTTTGCGGNTTTTTTTTAAAAACATGTTCAGATTGACCAATGAAGTGTCGGTATTTCAACAAGTTTAAAAACATGTTTTCAAGTCAATACATATCATGTGTACATCTTAGAAGATTTGTAACGAAAAATTAATTTTAAAATCACCAAAAATTCTTACTCTGACCACCCCTTAACTCAATTACATGTATAAACTCTAGATACTGTTTAAATTGACCAATCAGCAGTGGTCTTATTTTTTTTCTTTGAAATCTTCTTTGAATTCATGTTTTTTTTAATTTACTTTATTTCATTTTTTCGATGAAATCAAATTTATAAATACACTAAAAATTCTAGTCTAGAATATATGTAAAATTACCCTTAAATTCTTCACCAAAAATTCTTTCTTTGACCATATTTTAACGCAATTTTTAACTCTAGATATTGTACAAATTGACCAATCAGAGCACATTTTCCCAGAAGTACGCGTATAGTTAGAAAGTACGCGTATAGTCCGGATTACGCGTATAGTCCGGGGTTTTGGGCGACGAACTTTCTAACTTTACGCCGCACCCCCCTGTAATTTGATCATCATTTAAAATTTTGGAAGCTCATGAGAAAAAAAATTGGATTTTAAATGCAAACCATATCGGCTTACGTACGTTCACAATGTAAATGTTTTTTGTATCGAAAAACCTGATGATGGCTGTCGAATTGAAATTGTACCAGCAACAAATGGTTTAAACACATATTTTTAGAGGGGGGAATTAAAGTCAAACAGAAAAAAAAACCGACGTACAGTTGTCACTCCTGATTTTGAATTGTACTTACGTTTTTAATTAGGAGAACCAGGGGCCAAATTGAAAACAAGATGCATACGCAATTCACTCTTTAGGGTGAATCGAGTGCCAAAAACAAATGAAAAAAAAAAGGAAAATTTGGATTAGGTTGCCAATTGTTTTATACGCAGATCTAGTAATTCCAATAAATTCAAATCGGTGAGTGGTACTTTTGAAGCTTATCTTTCCAAAAAAGTACTTTTTAGCAGTTTGAAAATAAGTCGGCGGAAAAAAACATGTTTCGATACAATTTTATGATTTATTTTAGAACCTGTTATGATGGAGAAATTATATGTATACTTGTGATTTGTCCTTAAAAACCTCGAAAAATGCAATTAGAAACATTTAAATTTCCAAAAATCAAATTTAGCAAAGTTTCGCAAAATTTTCGATTTTTTAGTCCGTTATCAAAAACCAGCAAAGTTAAAAATGATCTCTAAAATGTAACTTATAAAGTACACATAGAAAAAATAGAATAATAGGAAATTCAAAAAGAAGATAATTGTATGCCATTACTTGGAAAATAACGGGTTTTGGAAGATTTCTTCAGTTTTAAAAATTCTTTTAGAAATTTGCAAAGATTAAAATTATCACACAAATCTTTGAATTTTTTTCTTAAATTTGATTTTTAGCATGTATAAAAACGGCGAATTTTGGATTTTCCGGTTTTGTAACAGGTTCACCGGGTGGTTGAGAGTATTTCACAAAACAGCGTTCCTTCAAATCAACAGTCGAGGTTGTATGGCGCACGGTTTCTGTGACGCACCTTTGAAACGAGATTTTATGTCGACGGGTACCCCCTTTAAGGGGGTGGCATAAACCCGGCATCCTGGAGTCAATAATAACTTACGAAAAATAGTAAGTCAGCATATTTTTTCATGCGTATATAGTTAGGTGAACCGATTTAAATATGTTCAGTTTCATAAACTCATTTTTATCCTTTTAGGAAAGATTTGAGTTCGGGTTTTCATCTTTGAAATCGTAAAATTGAAAAAAAAAATGCAAAGCATCATGAAAATTTTCCGCATTTTTTTGTCCAAATTTTTGTTTTGTTTAATACTGAATCTGTGGGTAGAAACCAAAAAATAGCCACTTTAACTTTTTCCATGGATTCCTACACATATTCTGACCGCTGTTTGAAAATCATAAAATTTTTATTTTTCATTTTATCGACTTTTTCAGAAAAATTATGAAATTTCCCAAATCAAGTCCAAATTTTTTATTCGTAGTTTTTTTAACTTTCCATAAAAAATCATGAAAGAATCACATATAAAATCACTTCAAGTAATCTAGGGATTAAAAATTGTTCAGTCAAGCGTAGGGAACAAGGATCGAACATAGGGGGATAAGGGATATTAAATGTTTTTGGCATCTATTAAATCGCCGTATGTCAACTAATCGGTAGGTCGCGCGAATTATCATTTTTGAAACTGTTGATGAAATTTTTAACACTTGACTGTGCACTGGATAAGTGCCATTCGGCACTGAGTCTTTAGAAATTTTATGGTTGTGAAAAATTCCCAATAAAATGGTGGGTGTAATAGGCGCCATTTTGTTTAATCGTCAGGACATTCTTTAATATCAAAACGCAATTTTAAGTCAATTTTTATCTCAAAAAAAGCTGTTTTTCTCTATTTTTTGCCAATTTTTACCCTTTTTCATGGGAAAAAATCTTTGATATTAAAGAATTTTTTGACTGTGCAGAGTAATTAGGTAACTTATTAGCGGAGTACAACCGACAATGTCTGAAGTTTATTAATAACGTCTTTAAAAAAATTCTATAGTCGGGTTAAGTTGGAAATTGATGCACAGTGCAAAGTGTTTTTTTGTATCTTTAACTATAGTTAGTTATGTTTAGGAAATAAAAATGTAAGCGTTTGTAAAAATGAACACTTTTATTGAAGATAAAAAATAAAAAAATTAATTTCCACATTTTTTTTTTTCATATATTGCTCTGAAAAAATGTACCAATCTGCTGGACTTATGCCACCCTTTTAAACGATATGATGTGATTTTACGAGCGAATAAAGTGATAATTTTTTTAAGTTCAGAGGCCATGAAAACTGAGCAAGCGAGTGCATTCTGATTTAATCGAGACTTGAGCAAATACACAAATTTGGAGTCCAATTTTTTTTAAGATGGATGTCACTATGGAATACAAATACACTCCCTCTTGCGTACATATCTTTTACGGTTTTTTATAGTCTATATTATAGACTTTATAATTTAGACTAAACGAAAATTTAATTAAGCAGAATTTAACATTTTTTTAGACAATGCAAAAATTATTGTTTTTTCGTGACCTCGGCAAATTGCGACGACGAAGTTAACAAAGAAAATTTTTATTTTTGTATACTTCTTATTCTTTGGAAGGCGCTAATAAATATTTTTGGGACATAAAAATTCTATAGTTATAATTCGATAGAATTATGGAAACGAAAATTCGTATTATGAATAAGTAAAACATGAATTTTTTATTCAATGAAAAAATCTTTCACTGGACAAAGTTCCAAAAGTTTCATGGGACTTCAGATATAATTTTTTTTATATCAAGGCGATTATTATCAACATTCAAAATTTTTTCGAACATATTTTTTTATATTAACATATGATTTAACATATGATTTACTGCTAGAAACAGTAAATTATTGCAATTTTGCATAACAATATTTGAAAAAAATTAATGGCATATAAAACTTGTTTATTATATTTCTGGAATGTCCCTAAAACCAAGATATATAAACTTTTTATTATCTTCTTGTTATAAAAAACATCTTTTATAATGCACCAAAATCAGGTTAAAACGCAGACAGACTTGTTTGCAATACTACTTAGCAGGGAAGGGCATCCGAGCAGATTTTGCTGATCGGAAATTTCGGGCCTCAAAATTTTTGCTGATCGAATTGGACCCGAGCTAGAAAAAAATGTGATCGGATCTGATCGGATCGGACCTGATCGGATCGGACCTGATCGTATCGGACTAGCTCGGATTTTCGAATTGTTTGAAAAAATGCGTAGATACTGAAAAAAAATGTGATTTGACGTAGCTGAAAGGCTTAATGGGGTGTACTAGTTATAAAAAAATTAAAATGTGCAATTTTGGTAACTTAAGCGGGTTTCACATAAAGTCTGATCAGAACTATTTATAATTTTTTTGAATTAATTTTCGAAAAAGCCTTTTTCTTTTATTGTTTTGGTTATTCTGAGCATTATTTATGGGAAAAAATTTGGTATTGAAGAAAAAATTTCATGTGAAAACCGTTTGGCCAAGTCTTCTTTTTATTTTGAAAATAATTTAAGATAAATCAAAACGTAAATAAAATGCATGTGGCTTTATCAAAAATTGATAAGTTTATTTTCTCGAACCAACAACATAGATTTTGTATAAGTGAGGATGTTCGAAGTCGTGCAAATTTAAAATATCGCAAAATTTCAGATTATACATTTAACATACAAATTGTGCTGATTAGTATTCAAAATGTTTGATGAGACCGAATTATTTTGGTTCATTGTTTTAAACGAGTAATTTTTGAAATTTCTTATTTCTGCATTAAAAACCTTAGCGTATTTGACTTGATAAGTGCTAAAGCATTCAATAAAGATAATTGAGTTTCAATTTGAGAGATTGTCACAAACTGGCCAATTTTGGCATGCTTTTATAAAAAAAATTGAAGGTAAATAATTTGTCTGCCGTGTAATCGTTCACTCCAACAGAAGAAAAATATTTAGCTGGACTGACCTCAGACAGCCTAGTATAAGTTATGCAAGTAAGGTCTGTTTGCATGTAATTCTTTGAATGTCTAGCGGGAACGAATATTATCAAGAAGCATTAAATTAAATAAACTTGACGAATGAATTTGATTTCGTCAAATTGATTTTATTTAAAAAATTCGTCTGAGCTAGACATTAAAATAAATCTATGCAAACAAATCAGTCTCCAGACTTAAGGAAAATAAAAAGCAATGCATGAAATGCTGCTTTGAAATGTAGTCAACATTATGCTTTTGGCCATCACTAAATATAGATAGCACCAAAGTGAACTATCAAATCAAGTTTTCTTATTCAATGATTTGTTATTCGCACTTTAGTTCATAGACTATGGATAGGGTGCGCAGCGGGAACCCTACAGACTGAACTAAAAACTCCTGATAAACATTTATTTGCTATCGGGGGTAATCGCCACCGAAAAAAGAAGATTCCGAGCAAAGAAAGTTTTTTTGGGCCATCTAGTGGTCAAAAGTGAGTTTCAAAAACCCTCATTTTCAGACATAATTTCGTTTTGAGCATAATCAGCTCATTTTTTAGTTTTCTTCTGGCAGGATCGTACTCACATAAAAATTTGCTATTTTCTGAAAAATTTTTTTATTGAAAAATAAAATGTTCGAAAATTTCGAAGAAATTTTGGTCATTTGACAAAAAAATGCGGTAGGCGGAACACTTTATAAGCTAAAATATTTTGGCCAATACTATGAATACTTAATTTTATTTTTTAATTTTATGCAGAATTCACAAAGCTTTCAAGTGCGCTGCGCACTGTGCGCATAGTGAGAACCATGCGGATGACTGCGGAAAAATTGCAAATGCCGATTTAATATTTCGACCGTTATTTTCCATGGCCAAAATGCCAAAAAAACTAAAAAAAAGTATTTCATTTAATTTCTTCGTAGTTTTCTGTCCAGATATATTTTTCCGTTTTGGTCTCATTATTTTAATTTAAAAATTAGAATTTGACCGCTGCGCACCCTAACTATGGATCATAGTTCAAAACAAAAATTCTGCAATTAAAAAATTTGATTCGATAGTTCATTCAAGTGCAATTGATAGTCTAAAGACTATAATAGTCTGCAAATTCATTGCAAAATCATGCAATTAAAAAATTTGATTTGATAGTTCATTCAAGTGCAATTTATAATCTATAGACTATAATAGTCTGCAAATTATTTAAGGCGATAAATTAACTCCCAGAAAAAATTATGAAATCCATAATTTTGACAATTTTAGTGCCCGAAAAGAGCCTTCATAATGCGCCTTATTATTTTGACATTCTAAATTTATTGAGGACTTTAATGAAATTTAATAAATTCAACGAAAATTTAAAATTTAATAGGCCCAGGGCGACATTTTAGGGCTTTATGGGCAGAGCACCAAATAAATCGCTCTTCCCGGCTTTAATGGGCTCCATTTTACTTTCAATTGCAATAATTTAACTGATTGGATAGATAGAGATGAAAATGAATTCCCTGTGAAAGAAATGTGTGGGAATGCCCCATTCATTTATTTTTATTCCTAATGCTATACCTGTTTATCCCAATTCTAATGAAGTTTTCCAATAATTTAAAAGCTTATTTATCTACAGCCTTGTAGCCTTAAATTGCATGATTATGCTTAAATGTGACAAATCAATGTTTTTTGACATCAAAAATCATAAATTTGCATCGGGAATTCCGATTCGGAATTTATAAAATCAGACTCTTGATCGGGACGGGATTGCAAACTTTCCTTGTTTTAGAACACTTATAAGACCAATTAAAAACACTTTGGATAAACAGCTGATGCGTCTTTACCTACGAAAAATTTTCTGACATTTTTTTTGAATAAAAAAACCGAACATCTTTACGTTGGAATGCGTCAAAAATGTCAAAAAATGGAAATTTTAATCAAAAATGAATATTTTCATCAAAAATGAATATTTTCATCAAAAATGAATATTTTCATCAAAAATATCAATAAAATGTGAATGTTCGTCAGAAATCGAAGAATGTTCATTATAGATGTTAAAAACTAAAAATTATTAGATATTCTTAAAACTTCTCAAAAAATCTGAATATATTTGTTAAATTGACACTAGTTTGATATATTTAATATCCTTTCATTGCCCTCTCCGACAGATTTGGTCCCTCAAAAACACGGGGGGGGGTGAGAAAACGACGCTTCATTTTGGCGCTTTATTGAAAAGCAGTTTTTGATAATTATAAAAACCATTCCTTTTTACGACATAGAGGACACCAAAGAAAATTGAATTGATTTGTAGTCAACACATCTGAAAGGCCTTTTTGTGAAGTTGTTCATGGCATGGTTTGATGTATTTTTACAAAAAATGTAAAAACGACGGAATTCTCGGCAAAGTTTTAAAAAGTAACAGCATTTGACTTTTTGTCCCGTCATTCTATGAAAAGATTTGACTTTTCAATTTGACTTTTTGAATTTTCTCTCCTGTTATCAAGATACTTCAGTTAAACGTCCACTAGTCCTTGTGCTTGCAGTGTTAAAATAGCGTCGTCCTTCAAAATACGGATTTCGGCTCGTAAAACCTAATTTTGTGAAGCGCAATTTCCTCGCAGTTAAAAATCTTGCTTTCACAAACGGGCTGGTTTGAACATCTTTATTTTTGATACCGAAGAGTCTTTTTTCTCAAACTCCGTTGCTGGATCGTATTTAACCCTAAAGTTTGATGTTTGTGTGCCGATAGAATTTTAAATCGAAATTTTTTTAACCCATTTGCATCTTTTACAAGCCTGGTCATATCCCTTTATCACTTTTTTGTTAGAATGCGTAGCCACTACTCCTTTTAACGTGTGATTTTAACGTTGTGGCTACGCATTCTAACCAAAATGTGATAAAGGGATATAACTAATAAACTGAGAAATATTTTTTAAGATTAAATAAATTTAGCAAACTTCGAATGAATTTCAAAAATTTAAATCTCAGGTGAAAATCTATTTGTTTAGCTTTTTGTAGTAGACCGATCATAAAAACGGTAAGATAGGTCAGGATTTGATAAAGAGCATGAAACTCCTAGAATGATGACAAAAAAAAATTCTGGGCATAGTTTTTTGATCATAAATTGAATAATTACATATCACATGCGCGATAACGCCAAGTTTAACGTATTTTCCTGATTTACAAAATTTAATAAATTTTTGATATAGGTTTTTTATGTACATTTACGTAAAACTGATTTCCGATCGATTCTAGCTAATTTCGTCTCCAAAAAATGTATATTCATAAAAATGTTAATATAACAAAATGATAGCCGATTTACTATCTAACCCTAAAAAACTTCTGCTCAATATCGAAGGATTGGACTATTTTTCATTATTTGAAAAAGAATATACAGCTCAGATGAGGGGCATGTATAAGATTTAATATAAGTTTTTGAAAAATCGTTCATTACTGATGCATTATAATATTGCCCCAAATTCCAGAACGGAAAATATTAAAGAAAAAAAACGAAATTATGAATTTTTTCTCAAAATTAAACTGTGAGTTTATTAATGCAATAAAAACTATTCTTAAAGCAAACCTTCTATACATGAAAATACGGTCAAAATTAGATGTATGAAACTTCGCTATATTCGTGAAGGGTGGTTGAAGCGCATTTTCAAAATTTTCTATTTTTTTGGCTAAACTGATTTAAATTTGACATTGCTTAAAAAAACATTTGTAAGACTTATCCTTGCACTGGGAATTATGATGATGCGTTCAGTTTACTAACACAATTCTACAAATTAAATTGAACAACAAATTGAACTTCCAGAAGACTCTATTTTACGTGTTTACGATGTGTCAATCTTATTTAAGATACTATGGTATCCGCAGTCAAAACTGATTCTCAGTTAAAAATATTACATTTTGGTCATTTTCATGCTTTTGTTTTTTTCTCAAATTTAAAAAAATGAAGCACCAAGTTAGTGCCACCAACAATATCACTTTCCGTCAATGATCACTTTTCATCGGCAAACTTGGCAACTTTTTTCAAGTTGAAAGTAACCGACCTTAAAAATTAAATGTTTTAAAAAATGAGAAAAAATTCTTATAAAATAACTTCAAACAAATAAACGGATATTTTTATTTGAAATAAAATTTAAATTATTTTTATTTCTTCTGTTCAACTAAATGATACAATTTTGACACAATATTAATTCCTAGATATTTCCTATTATTAATAGGCTATTAATTATAAAGGCTAGAAAATAAATTTTATTATAATGTTAAATAATCTGCCAGGTCTCTACTAGGTCCTTACAAAATAAAACTTTCGATGCCCATGACGCTATGATTCAGATCTTATGCAATTCGGTCATAACTTCATATCACATTGATAAGGCCCCGGTTAATAAGAGGTTCAAAAACATTTATGTTTACGTTCCTCATTCTTGTTTTAACGATTTTAGAGAATGAAGCCAAAAAAGTATGACGAAAAATGAAATATAATTAACTCAATAGAGCACAGCCTAAAATCTGGAAACGTATCCTGTTAAATTGGTTCCAGAAGTGCGCTTAGAGTCTAGTTAGACTAAGATTTTGAAAAAATAATGGTCTTGAAAAAATAATAATTTTTTTAAAAATAAAGACGAATTTGTAATTAGTAATAATTTTTTTTTGAGATGTTGCAAAACGGAAATATGAGATGTTCATTTTACAACTCCATTCAAATCTGGTTAATTTTTTGGGTTTCTTATTTTATTTAAATAGAATCGGACAACGTCAAAAATTGCGACTCCGATCTCTCACAAACAAACAGACAATACTTAAATTTTTAAGCAAAAAAATTATTAAAAATCATTACTTATTTGTTCCTCAGGAGTGCCTAAGATGTCAAAAAAATAATTATGTCTCGAACACTGAAGCGCTCTGAATAAGGCGCAGAGAAGCCATCGATTCAGAATGACTTTAGACTTGAAAATAAAACACAGATCTGAAGACGATTTTTTATGAATATCTGACGGTAAATAAAAATTATTTATAATTTTAAAACAAATTTCAACATGCATTTTTTCATGTGATGGTCTTTAAACCAAATTGCTCACATGACAAATATGGTGTCTGAAAGAATGTCTATCTATTTAAATAATAAATTTTGAATGTTTGTTCAAATCTCGGCTAAAAGTTACCCAGACTGGAAGTTTATTTGAGTACAATTTTGCATGTTGTTTAATAAAGTCAAAAACTCGAAAAGTAAATATTGAATAAAACATATATAAATCAGTTTTCTCGAAATCACAGCTTCATTAAAATATATATACAGAAGAAAATGATAGACGTAAATTATCAACTCAGATCAACAACTGCAAAAGTCCGACTTTTTTTGGGGTTGATGGCAGTGATTTTGATAACAATATCATTAGTAGATAATTGGTGGTTTGATGTCGTCGATATGTCATTTGTGGATCCAGAAAACAGCACAAACAACGCGATCATAAGCGTTCATGGCGGGCTTTTCACAATATGCTATCCATCTTATGAACTTTTGCCCGACGGATCGATAGGTATGCTTTATTTGTAAATATATTTTCATATAAATTTTGAGTATATTTTTTAATCTCATTTTTTTTTCAGAAATCATAGAAGAATTTTTTTTATCAATTATAAAATAACTCTTGTTACAAGAGTCTTGTATTATATTTGAACTTTTGTAAAGATTGATTTAGGATATGTCGAAGGAACTACATGTAGTGGTCTGAAGGAAATGGTTGCCTCACCTCTTCTCGGGTCAATGATTTTGACAAATATGTTGCTCATAAGTTCGCTAGTGATAGCATCGATTCTCTGCGTTTATTCATATTTGACGGATCCAAAAGCAGATTCTCACGTTGTTGGCGAAATTTATCTTTTAGCGTTTGGCATGAATATGACGGGAGCAGCAATGTCGACCTCGGCCGCCGTTGCATCTGGAATTCTTGTTTGTAATTGTATTGATGAACTTAGTCGGTAAGTAATAATATCAATTGTTTTAAAATTAAGAACTATTTATTTTCTTGAAAATTAATAACTTTTGATTTATTAAAAATTTGAAACCCGAGCGTGAAATAGAAATTTTGTGCAGGACAGTTTTAAATGATATTATTGGTGTCAGAACGGTTGGATCACCCAAACTGCAAGTTTTTATGAAATAAACATATTATTTCTATATATTCACTAAATTTTCAACAATTGCTCTCTAGTGCCAATAAAATATACTTATTCTATAAAATTATGCAAGGACGATCTATTTGCGTGGATTTATTTAGATGGCTAGCTCTGACAAATCTGACCAAATAATAATTAAATTAAATAAACTTGACGAATGAGTTTGATTTTGTCAAATTTATTTAGTAGATTGATTTTTTTACAAAATTTGTCCGCGCTAGACATGCAAATAATTCTATGATAAGAAATCAATCTCGAGATCAGATCCGATGATTTTTATGAATACCGATCCAATTGTCTCGGAAAAATTTTATTTATATAAAATTTGAGACTCAAGGGTGAAATGGAAATTTTGTGCAAGATAATTTTTAAAGTCATTTTCGGTTAGGGTAATTTTATCTTCCTGAAACCGAAATTGGCCTCTAAAAATTAAGAGTCTATACAAATTTAAACTTTGTTTGTCGAAAATTTAATACATAAAATCACGAAAATGGCTAAAAGCTATACATTTTCAACAGATTGGATCGGTGTTAAAAACATAAATCGGGTCGATATCCTTTTCGAAAAAATAAATCGGATCAGAAAAACCGATCCGATTCAATTGTAACAGAAGTTTGGTTCACTTTTGTTAATCGAAAGTGAGAATTAATAAGTCACCTAAATTTAACTGAGCGTCTAAAATAGATTCAGCCTGAAAAAATTTCATAATGAAATCATTCAAAGTTATAGCCTTAAGCTATAACTTATAGGGGCTTCCAAAAATATCAAATATTTGCTTTTGATACCCTGAAGCCAATTTTTTAATACTAATTAACAATTTTCAGAGATACATGGATCAATATTGCTGGAACAATTTTCCTCCAGATTTGTTGCGTTTTAACGAAAAAAGTTTGTGTTAAAACAAGACCCGAAATTCTCTACAATATTTATGCAGTTTTACAAGCAATTTCCATCGTAGCTTTGCCATTTGTTTGTATTATGAATCTATACGATTCCTCAGAATATGCACATGATGTACCAGAGGATACGACAACAAAGGGCATTTTTGATGACCTCGTTGATCAACTGAGATATAACCGTTGCGAAAAAAAATTCGATTTATGGAACTTTTGTACAGGTAGGCGATTTATTTGTATTGGAAAACTCAGACCAGAAAAACTAATAGTTTGTTAAATTAATTCTCAGTATATAAAATTTTTCCTTGTGAAAAAATAAACGGTGACGAGATTAATTTTATGAGTAGCCAATAAGCACGCCAAAAAAATCAATTGACTAATAATATTTCCGTTTCTTCCATTTCAATCGCGAGACCAATTTTTTTTCTCGAGCTAAAATTTTACATACTGAATTATTGAAGTTGTATAATTTTTGGCATTCAGTATACAGTATACTACATAAATAGATAGACCATACAGATAGATCATACAGATTTATTTATTGTCGAACAATATACAATCTTTACATTATTTTTAATATTTTCACAGCCTCAGTTATTAACTCAGCCTCAGTTAAAATATATTCAAAATTTACGAACTAGTTGATAAGTTCATGACTCATTCGATACGTTTTCACAAGTTATGTTGAGTCTCAGTGTAAAATTGTTTCACCTAACCCATCATCCTCTAAGCTCCGGGTACAAATTTTACCGTTTTGTCAGTCTGCATTTTTCTGCACAAAATCTTTTAAAATAAAGTTTTATTGATATCGAAAGTTATAAATTGAAATATTTTGAGCTGATATTGATCGCCTTTAATTTAATTTTTTGTCAAATTTTCTGAAATTAATTAACATTTTCGTGTAAATAAAATTAAAATTTAAAGGTTACTGTAACAATGATGGTGAATTCGATCATTGGGAATGTGTAAGATGGGGCGATTATCCCGATGGTCAACCATCCTGGTCAATTCCTATCCCAACAGGTAAAAATATTCACTTAATTTAGAAGTCTGTAATGTTGAAGATTGAAAGAAATTTTAATGTGCTGTAAATTAATAAATTTTACTGCATATCCGTAATTTTTTAACGATTCAATCTAACCACTTGGTTGACCGCTTATGACAACCACTCGGAACATAGCAAGAAATTGAGCGTACATTTTGAACTATTGGTGTTTTTTCTTAATTTCCAGAACAAAAAGTGTGTAAAATTGAAAAGTCTGAACATAATAATAAAAACCCTAAACATGGTGTCTTATTATAAACTATGTTGATTTTGCACCCAAAAAATTTCAGAGTGCTTCCAAAAATTTAATAGAAATAATCTTAATTATAAGTTATTATAAAAGTTATTATCATATGTTATAACTTATAACACATTGTAGTATTTATAATTTATCAATTTTTTTTGTTCCAACACAAAGTGGCTTTCTGAGGTCATTGAAGGAAAATTTGAAACTCAACTGTACTAACAATTTTTTTAAGGTATCCTGATATGCCAAGTTTTGGTTTGTGTTGTATCAGTTCTAAATATTTGGACACTTCACTCTGTAAGAAGCCGAAGAACTGAATTTAGAACAAATGTCTTGACCACTGGAATTATCCATCTTATAATTGTGTGTACTTTATACACTTACAATTTATTCGAATCAAAATCAGCTCTTAAAAACCGCTTTGAATACAACTTTCCATTAAATGCAAACAACAATGGACCGGTAAGCTATTTGTTATTATTTTGAACAAATAAGGTTTCTAAGATTTATTTTGACTATGAGTCGCCTGAATGGGTCTGCGCAGCTATATATATAATTATCCCTTTATTACACTTTTGTTGCTTTCTGGTCCCTCCTACTTAAAAACACACTATGTTTGCTAATCAGGGACCAGAAAGTAACAGAAGTGTGATAAAAGGATATCGACTTTGAACCTGTTTTTTTTACCATAAACATTTTTTTGTTAAATTCAGGTATTTTTTATGCCAGAAAACTTCAAATTCTCTAACAAAATTTAAAGCAAATTTCGAGATTTAAATTTGAATGAGAAGTGTCATTCATTTACTTATGAACGTATCAGCGCTGATTGACTAAAAAAATAATCTGCCCTCAAAATCTTAGATTTTTTGATCGGCAAAATTTTAAATTTCTTTTCAAACTTTTGAATATTTATTTAATAAGTAAGCAAGCTAGACTTCTGAATTAAAAGTATATAAATTAAATTGAGAAGCTTGTTGATTTAAAAACATAAACTTCACGATATACTTCGCTGCAGAGTCATTTACACGACTGGGTAAAGTTTGTACTAAAATTAAACATACATTTTAGGCAATCTATGTCGCTTTGATTCCTCTTTTCATGAATATGACAATTTTTATCGTGGACACAGTTTTCATATTTTCTGAAGAAGAGACAAGTTTGGAGGAAATTCAAGAAAAGCAACCTTCTTACAACAAGACAACCTGGCATAGCATAGAAAAAGAAACGATACAAAATGAATCAGATCTGTAACCAAAACTAATTTTTCTCTATGATATTTCATATTGTTTTTTAAACCACCTGTAAAGTTATTTGTAAAACAACTTTAAATTTTGTATAGAAAATTGTAAATTTGCCTAAAATATCCTCCGGTCACCTTTGATCACTTCCTCTGAAACTGTATATATATATAATCCAGCAATATTTCTAAATTGAGTATCAAACCTTACTTCATCAATAAAGTTAAAAAAGAAAGAACCCTAAGATTATGATGATAAAACATTAATTATCGACACAAGAACACAAAATCGGTTCTAGAACAAGAACACATAATGTGTTCTATAGAATTGTTCTATAAAAACAGAACAAGAACGGAACATTAACACATTTTTTTAAATTTTAAGCAGAACAAGAACCGAACAAGAACACATTTTTTGAAATTTGAAATAGAACAGAACAAGAAAAAAACACATTTATTAAAAACCGTTCTAAATTCGTCCTAAACGTTCTAAAAACACGGAAATTTCGAAAAAAAATTTTTATAATTTTGTCGGTAGTACACTTGGCTATCATCCCAGATCAATTTGGACCATTTTCAAAGCCCCAAATGCCTCATGAAATTAGCGACCAGTATCCCCTTAACCCGAATTATCATTTTTGGAATATATGACGAAAACAAAACACATAAAACAAAACGGGTAGGCCCCACTTGGGACGAATGGGTAGGCCCCACTTGGGACGAATATGCACTTGGGAACAGCACACATTTGGCGGTATAAGTTATATATACCGTATAACTATCAAAATATAAAATCAAGGCTTATAGAACATAACATCATCGTGATCTGTACCAACAGTGCTATCCGATCATATTTTCATTTTTGAAATTCGATAAGTTTTGAAATTTTTATTAGTGCTAAAATTTTTTGATCCTAAGTGCATAATCGACGATTATTATTAATCGTCCCAAGTGGGGCCTACTCGAACAAAACACATTTAGAACAGAACAGGAACACATTTTCAAAAATCTCGATCAGAACAGAACTAGACCAAGAACATATTTGTGTCTACAACCGTTCTGTACCAGAACAGAACAAGAACATATTTTTGCTCAAACTCTCCGAATAGAACAAAAACATAGGGCACTGCCGACCCCTGTGTAGGAGTGTTTTAACTACGACGAATATTGCCGAAAGCTTTTGCCCATAAATTTCGGCGATATCCACATTTATAGTGATTCAGGATCGTTTTTTGACTTGCACATCATTTTTGAGTCATATTTATCGTATTTGATAAAATATTTAAAACCCCAACAATAAAATTTGCGGATGATCTGTCCGGTAGTTTCTACAAAAAAGTAATCATTTTTCGTGATAAATTTGCCGAGATGTTCATTTGAAGCGCGCTTTAAAGTCAAAACCTTTCTTGGGAAAAATCTCGGTATAAGTTATACAGGTTCAAATACAGTGAATGACCAAAATGCGTAAAATTATGTAGTCCCCTAAACGCAATCAATCAACAACTCAAAAAAGTGATTTTTGACCTTGAATTTGAAAAATGACGTATTCATGACGAGTTCAAGGTGATATGTATTAAAACCCTCCAAAAGCTTGGGTCTTTCGTTGTACATGTATCGATATTTTATTTTCTCTAAAGCATTGTTTTTGCTTCAAACCTATTCTTAAAAATATTTTTTAATTGGACCACAAATGTTGTTATTCCTCTTACATGAATATTAAAATTATAATCGTCTACTAAAAAAAGTCTTCAAAATAGAAAAACAAATTTCAAGTTCAAAAACTCTTTCTTTTTTTTTGAGTTTTTCGACAAAATTGCGATTATTTACAACGAGAGAAGCTAGAAAAAAAAATATAAGATCTTTGGCCAGAAATATATTTACGGATGTGAAATTGCAAAATGAATTGTCTGTGCAAAACTGCTTCCGTGTTATTTTGAAAGTTTGAACTAATTAGTATAATATCTGCTCAAGTTTTTTGCTGCTGGGGGAAAATTGTGCATTTTCAAACTCGTTTTCGTAATACGCTTTACGAATTTGAAAATAATTTTAAATTTATAAAAATTATAAAAAGTTATTTTAATCACAAGTGACAGACTGTTTAAAAGTGGTAAAAATACTCAGCAATTACAACAATATACATACAAAATCTCAAGGGTTTTTTTTCTTTTTATTTTAAATTTTTCCAAAATTAAATTCAAAAATAACGTTTGCTTAAATTTAACGAACCGTTAACGTCAAGGTGATATTTTTAGTGGTAAAACTTTAACCACTAAAAATATCAACTTGACGTTCGCCAACTTTCTTATCAGTGTTTTTTGGGCTTTCTTTGAATCTCAAATAGTGCTCGAATTTAAGTTTTGTTTTTGTATGAGCTAGCTTTGAAAAAATTTGAATACATTTTATAATTTTTCCTAGGAGATAGTTTGTTGGACGGATAATTGCCAAAACCAGTGGTTTTTTCCATATTCTTGAGCAAATATAGAAAAATTTGAAAAATGTTCAGCTAATTTCGGCATAAAACCCGAGGGGAGATGGTTTTACCATTTTGGCTTTGGTCAGCTTATGTGTGAAAAAGTGTATGCATACAAACAAAAATTGAGATTTTTATTCGACTAGCTGAAGGATAGTGCGACAAGATGACTAGTATCCTTCAAGCTCTGTATGGCTACTTTTTTATCAAGGAAATTCAATTTCAGCGACCGGTACCTCCTGTAGAGGGTACAGGGCTTTTTTGGTAAATTTTGATCAGAGTTATTCGGCCAAAAAAATTACAATGGTAGTAGTCTCTGTCTTAAATTTCAACTCAAAGCAAATCCACAATTTTATTCAAACGCTCAGTCAATTTCCACCTTAAAAAATGTCTTATATGAATTACCCGCCCTCAGAGTACAAATCCTAAATATTTGAATGATACAAACAACGCAAGATATTAGCACCTAATCAAATCCCTTGATTGCGGAATAGGCCGATTTCATTGGTCAGCTTAAGAAATCAACCAATCAAATGCTCAGATTTCGCATTTTTCAAATATTTAGGATTTGTACTCTGAGGGCGGGTGATCCATATACAAAGTAAAATTTCAAAAATTGATATAAATTTATGTTGTATCATTTAACAAGCTACATCCTAATTCTTGTAGCTTTGTTTGTGCGTTATTAATTTTTTTTCCAATTGTGCTCTCCAGCATCCCGATTTCACTGTAACCATTTTATAACATGCTAAACCACCCGGTGAGAGTGTAAATAAATAGTCACAATTTGATTAATTATTTTATTAAAAATTTACAAAACAGTATAAAATTGTTATAAATATTGTCTGAATATTACATTAACTTCAAATGAGTTTAACTATTTTTTTCTTTTTCATTGAGCTGATAAATGGCAATTAAAGATTACATCCTTTCTTTCTGAGACGGAACTGAACTTTTTTAACTTGTTCGATCGCTCTTTTTTTCCTATTTAATTTGACTTGATTTTTATCCAATTTGTCGAAAAATTCTGAGTAAGCAGTAGCACCGTCACCCAAACAGCTACAATAATCAACCGGGGTGAATCTATCTTTTTGTAATTCCGCTTCGAATTTAAGCTCTTGAAAATGGCCTAAGAAATTTCTAGTCACCTTGTTAAACCATTTGAATTTTCCAGCTAATGCACCTGTGTTTCCTACTCGTGGATCGTAAAGACAGGATCTGGTCAAAAGATCAAGTTCATCCAAAGTGCTAGTTGGCTCAAAATCTGCTTCAGTATTGATCAAATTGGACTCGGCACAATATGGACATAATTCAGCAGCATTAACCGATGGATTAATTACTCCCATGCCGCTAAATTCGATATTGACATCTACTCGCTTATCTCCCGGGTTAAAATTTTCAGAGAATTCAATCTTGTAAATTTTATTAGACGTATCAATGGCTTTCACATTTTTTGCTGGATACGCGGCTTTGAGGAAAAAAGCTGCGTCATCAAACTCGACAAAAATGAAATCTTTGCTTTCGAATTTATTTCCGACAGAACCAAGAGAGTTGAGGCTAAACTCGATACGGAGGTTGAAACAGTTTCGACAAACCCATGTATTGGTCTGAGTGAATTTAGTAGTGACGGAAGCACATTTATTCGGCTTGCCGACAGGTGTGCATTCATCTACAGTTGGTGGAGAAGTAGGCGGTTCTTAAATTAAATTAAGCTAGAATTTAAAGTCGAACCAAGTCGATTCCATCTTATTCTGCCGCCCTTTGTAAAAAACATTGAAATTAAACATCTTTTATGTAATAGGGCTTTTTTGCAAAATACGATGGAATAACATCTGAAAGTTAGTTCTTCAAGCTAAGTTTCATGAAAATAGTTTATTATTTTCTGCAAACTTTTAAATTTAGATCATCTGAATCTTATTTCATGAGTGAAAACATGATTGTTTTTGTTAGTTTGTTTAGTTTCGTATTATAATTAAAACAAATTTCAGAATGGTTGTTTTCAGGCTTAAAATCGAATTCTACAGTTTAGGTAGACTTAATTAATCCGAGTGAAAACTCAAAATTTCAATAATAAATATATTGCGTGGTTAAAATTTGAATAGCTCCAAAGTTGGAGTGGGGTGAATCTTTGAGTTAATTTGAGTTATTCATCAACATTTTGTCAAACATTATGTTTTTTTATATGTTAAATTATTTACCTGGGAGACAGATGAACATTTCAGAAATTGCTGCTATCATTGGTGTTACTCCAGGATTTCCTCCTCCATGTTCTCTGTTATTACCAACTGAATACCACCAATTATTTCCCTGATTTCCATCAAGCAGTGCTCTGGTGCTATATCTCAAACCAGCAAAATTACTTCCTGTTGATTCTGAAACTTCTTCTCCGTTCATATATTTCAAAACTTTAGAAACTGTTGCTATTTCAGTGTCAACTAATGAAAATGGGTTTTCAGCTTGTGTCCAAGTTATAGCCGAGCTGCTGCCGTCATTACCAGTGTAATATAATTGAAATCGATATGAGTCAAAATCCTCCAATCCCCTGAAATCAATGAAGTTTTCGCCATCATGAACATGACAACCATTATTTGCTCCCGCATTTCCACAATTGATGAAAGCATCAGATGCTGAAGTTTGATAATAAACTTGCCGACGATAACATTCTGGTTCGCATTCTCGTGTCTGACAGACAACTGATTCGTCAGCTTCTCCAACACAATTTCCTTCACCGGCCTCGCCATTCATACATCGTCGTGTTCGTGTGGAGGTACCACCTCCGCAAGAAACAGAACATTTGCTAAATTGTCCATATGAAGTCCAGTATGGTTCAGTGGTAATTTCTGGGAGACAGATATAAAGTTCAGATCTGTCAGCGATTAATGGGAAAAATCCAGGAATTCCGCCTCTATGATCTTTGCTGTTTCCCACTGCATACCACCAGTTATTTCCGATATTTCCATCAAGAAGAGTTGCTGTATTTGTACTGAGAGAAAGCCCATGAAAAGATCCATAGTTTGCCGGCATATCAACACCATTCATTGTCTTGATTAAAAACTCAGATGAAACTGTTGCTCCGTCTGTGACGGAAAAAGGATTTTCGGACTGAGTCCATTTAACAGAACTTTCTTCAGTACCCGAAAAGTAATATAATTCGAACCGATAATTTGGCAAATCAGCTAATCCACGGAAATCGATGAAGTTTACTTCACCATCTATGACATAACATTCGTTGTTGATTGATTCACCGCAGTTCATGAAAGCATCTGTGGTACTAGTTTGTTTGTAAACTAATTGTCCATTACATGCTGGTTCTGAATAAATAATTATAAACATGATCAAAATTATTCAGTATCAAGATCGTGATTATTTCTAGCGACAAAAAATATTTTAAATTTTCAAAGTATATTCATTTTCATGAATAGAAATTTTTAAATAACCAGGACCGCTCATATATTCTGTTAACAGTTAAAAAGTAAGGAAATTGAGACAGTTTAGATCCTTTTTGACATCATTCCGATATGAAATCTACCTCCCAGTATGATATAACTAGTTACAATTTTTTAGTAGCTTCCGGTCAAACCGGAAGTATTGAGTCATTGAAAATGTCAACAAAGTTTTGACGAATTGAGCTAGTATCACAATATTTCATCCTTATCTAGGAATTTAATTAATATCTACGATTTGAGTCTGTATCTTTATTTCATTACGTATTTACACACACGGGATAAAAAAGGGATAGCCTATTCCGGAACAGGATAAAAGGGAGATTAATTATCTCGCCATCTCATCTCCGGGATAGAGAAACGGGATAAAGAAAACGGGATAGAGAAACGGGATAGAGAAAACGGGATAGAGATGGGGACGGAAATCGGCGGGAATCCATCCCTTTTGGAAGCCTGGTTTAGGGTGTATTGTTAATAAAATCGGATAGTTAACACTCACTTATTAACTTATTTTTTCAGTTTTAACAAGATATAGGTATCAAACAAATTAAAATGTTTTATTCAGCTATTTTTGGAGGACTTTCCATTTGAAGGCAATAAAATAATTTTGAGATCCTGAAATATTTTGTAACACTTTCAGGAAATCGAATGAGAATGAAAATTTAACTAACAACGATTTCAGACCCACAAAAAAGTCATTTTAATGTCCATTTATGCTGAGAAATTAACAAAAATTGAATAAAATTTTCTTTATTGTCAACTCAGGTGGTACCCAAATTTTATTATATACATTGTATAATTTCAAAACTCACCACAAATTTTCTCATTGCATAATTTTGAATCTGTACCGACTCCAACACATTCTCCTCGGCCAATACAAATTCTAGATCTTGTGCTGACTCCGCCAGCACACGTAACTGAACATTCACCCCAAGGCGAATACGAAGTCCAGTATGCTTCGACGTCATTCGAGATTCCTTTGGTTGGCAAATTTGTATAAACTTCAGAAAGTGAAAGCACTAATTATGCCACTAGAGCTGGATTTCCATTGTAGTATGGTGTCTATGAGATTTCTCATTACCTACGGAGTACCACCAATTATTACCAACTTGGCCATCAAGAAGTGTAGCTGAATTGGAACTCACGGAAAGACCGTGAAATCTTATGACGCTATAATTTTCTCCATTTAGGGTTGCAGAAAGGTTTGAAACAGTCGCTTCGGAGTCATAGATTGAAAATGGATTTTCAGTTTGGGTCCAGGTTACTAAAGCATTATTTGAGGAAGAAGTATATCTGAGCTCAAAGTTGTATTCTTTGTGGTTTTCCCATCCTCGGAAATCAATAAAATCTTCTCCATCTTTGACATGACAGTCATTACTGATAGTACTACCACAGTTGGCAAAAGCATCACTTTCTGTAACCTGGGAGTAAACTATTTGGCATTCGTCCCCTATAAAAATTCATTAGTATTTATTTTTACTTAAAAATTTTTTTCTGATAAACTGTAATCATTGATCCTGTACTTCTCACTCAAATCACACATTTAGAATGCTACCAAACTTTGAGAAAATCATTGTTGCGAATGATAGTATTAGAGTTTTTAATGAATCTCTTGGCAGTTAAAAGCTGAACATTAGCACTTTTAAATAATTTAAAATTGATTATTCAGTTCAAGTTAAGGTGATCTAACAATTTTTTAAAATATTTTATTTAAGCACATTTTCAAGCTTGAATCTACCGAATGTAATAATAATATAAAAAAACAAACGACTGTTTGGTTTATAACTACTCACCGGTTTCAATTGAACAAAAATCAGTTTTGCAAAATATTTAACTTTAATAACTGTACTAAAATGCTTATAACAGATTTTTGTTTAAAAATATTGTTAACCGTCTGTGACCAACATAAGCGCTTAGTTTTTTGTGAGATCATGAAGATTTTTACTAATCCGATGTGAACCATTAAAAGACCGTATTTTTCGTGAGGACTTTACTTGAAAGTCAAAGTTTAAAAAAAAAGAATGTTGGAAGTAGTTCTGAATTTGGAAAAATAAATAAACCGATTTAAACAATTATTGTTTTCTATGAAAAACAAAACTCAGGAAACAGTTATTTATTTTTAATCAGTGGCTAGTGTAAATTAAACTGATTATCTCTTGTAAACGTACCTTTAGCATGGCCAGCCAGCAGTAAAACACTAGAAATACTTCTACGCATACTGCTTATTATTTAAGCAAGTAATAACGTTCTTATGAGATTCCAGTCATTTATGTATGAATGATCGGAGTCGTAAGTGAGTCAAACGATATGGCTTATACCCAAAGGCTGTATAGGGAAGGTTTGACCCGCTCAACTCGTAACTCTCTAGGTGGCAACACAGGCGAGTAACGCTGTTCTGACCTGTCAAGACAAACCTTACTTTGGCGTACGTTTGACCTGAAAGGGGGTAGACTCACTCCACGTAAGTCAACATTTTATATGGACTGATCTTTGTAAAGCCGTTTTCCGGCCACAAATAAAGCAACTTTTGCTGATTTTTTATACAATAATAAAATGCACAATACATTCAAGTTTTTAATAATTGTTGTTGCGGTCTTGATAGTCATTATTTAGAAAGATTTATTCGTGTTTAATGAAATACAAGAATACATCGTATATACGCGAGGTCCTAATTTCTGGCAAAAAAACCTTTTCAACTAATTTAGGTGATTTGAATTATTCAGTAAAGTGTAGGCCCTACGCTATAGGGAACAAAAATCATCGACATTGGTTTAAGAAGATATACATAGCATGTGACATGCTGCATTTCCATCATTAGAGTTCAGACCGAAATTAATAAACGGTAAATTATTAAAATAACTTATAATACGAAAACATTAATTCATGAAGCGATCCTCAGCAATTCAGTCCCAGGACCGTTAACGTTCAGAAAAATATCTTAATAATATAGCCTTTGAGAGACATGAAATTTTTCAAATAAGGGCCTTTTTATTAATTTAGAGTACAAGCTACTTACACGCTGCGGGATTCATTGCAGTTTAAAGTAATTATTAAATTGTCATCCTGAGAGTTAAGTAATTAAATCATAAATTAGGAAAAATTATAATTTTTAGAATCGTCTCAAAAATGGACAGTGCCGATCATTTAGCGCGCCCGTTGTGATAGTAAAATTCACACGAATTTTATGAAATTAATAATTTTATAGCTTTTCACAATTCTCTATAGAATTATTTTTCTCATTTTTCTGGTTCGGGAATTATAGCGATTTGACTGAGTCGAAATCGTAAAATTGAAAAAAATTAAATGAGTCGCCTGAAATAAATATCTTCTGGAAGTAAAGTCAAATGATAAAGAAAAAAGCACTTTGCCAATTTGTTGGCTTGAAGTGACTCTACGAGTTAATATTTGATTTTTCTGTTATAGCGGTTTCACTGTTCAAAAAATTGAGTTCCAATTAATTTGGATTGATGACTGATAATGAATTTGAGTACATTTGAGAAAAATATTACGGGACATATATGCGTAGAAAATCATACGTATTCATCTACGTTAACTTAACAAACATGAATTTGTAAATGTAATGGGGCTTCATTAATCTTGCACAAAATTGTTTTGGCTTCAAAATGAGCCTGATTATAAATTCGCGGATTATAAAAGGAATTTAATATGATGAAATTCAAAGTAAGTAAGTGCCAATTGACACTAGTCTGAGTACAGGGTTGTTTAAAAATGCTGAGTACACGAGTTGAACATAGAAAAAATATCACTTTCTGCAAAAACTTTCTTTGTGTTTTTCACATATAATAATTACTTATGAATATGGTTTGAAACTGCCGAAACGTCAAGCTTTTAAAATAAAATATTTCTGCAAAATATTTTTATCGAATTATTAACATAATAGTGTATAATTTATAAAGCTATAATGAAAAATTCATTTCATAATACAGCTATTCAGTGCTATGAAAGGCAAATGAAAATTCCATATTAGTCTTCTTGAGTAAAACTTGACATGTTTAGATAAATAAGCCATACCACGCACGGTGCTACGTCGGCCAAATTTTATGACAGGTCCTAAGTTAAAATTATTTTGTGTAGTGTCTGAATTGGATAGAGCGCCTGCTGCTGGTCAACCCGAAAACAGTGTGGTAATTTTGTGGTTATGAGAGCAATTTATTTTTTTATATTTTCTTGTCTTTTACTGACCACTCAGACTTGAGAATAAATGCAAATCTAACCAAAAAAGAAGATGATGGTTCAATATTATGTGATGTGAAATCACTGATGCTGCTCAGAACTAAATCTGACCGATTCAGATAAATAAAAGATAATTTGGGATTTGAAAAATCGGCCGGAATTATTTGAGTAAATTAATGATAGCAGTGCTATCATAGCACAAACACCATTAAATAAATTAACTGAAAAGTTAAATCTTGTATCGAGTACGGTTAAATTAATTTCATCTGAAGTCGAATCTCAGATTTTCATGTTTGATATCATTGATCATATTGATAAAGAACGCTCATGGGACATCCACGCCACGATAGATTCTCGAAAAGAAAACGTAAATCTTTGAAGAGGCAGGTATATGTATGCCTATAAAAGAAAACGAAGTAAAATTTAAAAATTTACGAATGACTGAGAATCTGTATTTACAGAACTCTATAGATTTTTTTTAAATTTGAAAAATGCCCACAAGTAATGGTTAAGAGCACAATTAAAAAAGGTTTAGTTTTTGTAAAAAGGATACCAAAATAATAAGGGTGTCTGACTGCGGAAACTTCAAAAATTGAGGTTATTAAGTATTAATTAAATAACAATAACAGTTCCTTGGCGATTTTAAGGCAACGACAAAAATTATCACACGCTCATTTATTTAGGGCCTTAATAGGGTATTTCAAAGATCTGTTCATTTAATACGTTGACCCAGGCAGCGTTTATAAATAATACGTTGAGCCACGTCGAAGTTGCCACCTAGAGAGCAACGTGGGTTACGACTAAACTAACGACCTCTAAATTACTTTTCTTAAAAATAATATGTGATGATTTAAACAACATTTGTTATTTTGAAATTTGGATTGGTTGTTTGAAACACTTTAATAAGAATTAAAATTGTTTCATCCATTTGCAAATTTACTTGAGTTTTTAACAACGTTAGAATTTATATTCAAGTTATGTTTCAGCAAAAATTGGCTCAGCGTGAACACCAAACATCCAAGTTATATGATGAAAAGTTTATGATTTTATAAATTTGTTCATGGAAATTAAGTAGACTGCCCCAACCAATAAAATGCAAGATTTGACGTTTTGATAATAAATAAAAACCTCTTGAAATTTGTTTACACTGCAAATCTGCGTACACGGTACTTACATATAAACCCTTCACCAAATCGCATAAAAATAGTCATTAAGAATTTTATATAAAAATACTCCCTTTTTTAACAGATTTTTGAACTTGACCGAATCTTTCACATTTTTTTTTAAAATGCCAGTTACAGGGGGGAAATATCGCGGAAAATTGCAAACACGTAGACGTTCGAAATGACGGTATAAATTAAGAAGTTTTTCAGTTTTAAAGAGTTCACAAATGGTTCAAATGAATTAAATCACCAAAATGGTTAGAACTAAATAGTCTACCAAACGTGATGAAATAAAAATTCGAAAAAGTCGGTTTAGATAATTTAATCTTGAAGTATGACGTCACTCATGACCCACTCCGAGTAATTTGTAATAAAAACTTCAAACTACCTAGCAATTCGGCGATATGGGCACTGAAGATATTTTAGCGTGAAAAGTGAAATTTCCTGGGCTTTTTTTGGCCATATGAGCATATTTGGAGATATTTGACCAGCGCTATCGGGCTGTAATTGATATTAATTAAAGGGAAAAGGTGATAAAAATGAATCGTTTATATAATATGTGTAATGAGGTTATAAAAGGTTACAGGTATTACAACAAGAGCAATTGCTACAAAGTCCCGGCAAATTACAACAGCAGCAACATTGAGCCGGATAATCGTCTTAATTTCGAATTTTAATTCTTAGTTCTAAATTATCGTTCAAATTTACCTGTAAAGACTAATTTTTGATTTCCGTAAACCCAAAAGCGTCCAGTTTCGTTATCACTCATTTTGTAGAGAATTTCATAAACCGGAACTGAATCCAAAACTTGTTTTTGCTTCCACATTCGTTCATGAGGCCATTATATATCAGGTATAAATTCATGAAAAAACTTAATTTTACTGATAATTAAAACTGCCCAAACACCAAATTTTAATATAATTAAAAAGTGATTTTGTTTCAGCTAAGTCATGTCTCTATTCTAATAAATTCAGCAAACAACAATCAACATTCGGGTATTTCTTTTTTTGTCAACATACGTGTATTTAATAAATATAACCCGAAGTGTTGATTGTTGTTGCTGCCATTTTTTCGAGAATTAGACATGAATTAGAGCCTGAAACAAAATTCAACTCTTTTAATTATAATTAAAATTGTGTTTGGCAGTTTTAATTATCAGTAAAATTAAGTTTTTATGTTACATACATTATAACGGTAACGTGAAATAACAAGTTATTGAACTTTAATTGCTTTTTAGAAATTTTAAGTTTTGTTAGAATAGTTCGTAGAGGTCGGTAATAGTGCTTGATATCTTAAATCCTGGAACAAGGCACTTTATTCGTTAAATCAAGTCAAAATTTACGGATCATTTATTAAAAAAAACATTTTCCCGGATTTGAGATAACCACCTCTTTGACTGCCACCACTTTAATCTGTTTGATTCAAAACAATAATTTCAAAGAAAAGATTTAAATTGCAAAAACTGCTATTTTGGAATAACCCTAACATTGAAAAAATATTATTTTATGGAATTATGTAAATCAGGAAAAAACTGACTCGCATTTTTATATTTAACAAGGATTCTGAAATTGTTTTCCTTCACTTCCGTATTTTATTTTATATTTGCTTAAAAATGACTTTGCATAATGAATAAATTCATGCATATTTTATATAATTGAGTTAATTGCATAAATTATTTTATCACTATGATAAATTAATATTTTCTTTGAAAAACATTAAAAATAAATTTTCAAACTACAGTGATTTCCGTAGTGAACTCGTATAGTATGCCTACATATTTTCTAAGCGCTTTTTGAAAAAATCAACTTAGAATTTGATAAAATAGTAATTTACGACGTTTCGGATATTTATTCCTTTTCGAATCCCACTGATGTTGTCTAAGTGATTGTCTTAGTGATTGCTTGAGTGATTACACACCAATAAAATTTAGCGGTTCCATTATCAAGACCCTTGCCTATAATCATATTCAATATAATCACTAAGACAACATTAGTGGGATTCGAACACGCGCTATAGAGATAGTAAGCGAATTTGAGATGGTGTTCCGTTCCGAAAAGGATATCCCCTATTTACACTTTTGTTGATATCCCGGCCCTGATTAAAAAACGTAGTTTGTTTTTAAGTAGTAGGGCCGGGATATTAACAAAAGTGTGAATAAGGGATATTCATGTAAATTGTACAGAATAAAAAACTTAGTCTTCGAAACTTGAGAAATCTAGAGAACTTATTCAAATTTGAGAAAGTGTCAAATTTAAAAAACCTGGGTCTAAGAACTTGGGACATCTAGAGAAAACATTTTAATTTTGGAGAAGGTGTTTAATTTAAGCTAATTATTCGTTTATAAAAAAATTTTAGCCTATGTCAAAAAATAGCAAAGCACTTGAAAAAATTTTGACAGTTCAGATCTGGCCGAATGAATTTAGAATTTTATACCATTCGATGTTGTGTGAGAGTTGATTAAAGCATGTGACTGATTATTGATTTCTTGGACATTAAAATTCAAAATTGGCCCAATTCTCTCAGCAGTTTCTTGAAACATATTCTGACCTTCTGCTTTCAAAATAAGTTCATTCGGTAAGTCGCTTTCTTCGTGGACATAGTGATTTGCATGCGTATGAAACGTAACAATCAGAAGAAGAAAATGCTTCAGCTGGCGACAACCATTACATGTAGCACATATAACCCAACCCCTTCCATGACAAGTTAAACATCTTAAATATTTTGATAACCCGTATACTCAACCATTTTAAATGCTTAATTATTTCATAATTTTCTATGATTTTTCAATCACAGCGATTTGGTTGAGTCGAAACCTTGATACTCAAAAAATTATGATGTAATAAACTGGAATTTGTTTTTATTAATTTTTAAGACTTTTCGTTATGGAAAATTATTTATATTTGAAAGCTATGAAAATTTTGACAATGTTTTACAGAAAAATCGCATATTACAAGCTGTGGTTAAAATTAAGTTGTAAAAAATTTTGCCTGAAAATGATATAGATTATCGAAAACGTTAGCAAATAAACAAAAATGAATTACAAGCTACGTCAGATATAATAATTTAAATGCATTAATCAAAGCTTTAGGAGTAATTGAATATAACGTAGAATTGTTTGTGCTTTTAAATTTGTCAAAGTAAAACTTCGTGCCGTGTTAAGGGAATAAAATATGATTTTGAAAATAATTAAGTGCCGATTGACACTTGTCCGAGGACATGGTTGGTTTCTATAACGAACCTTTTTCTGCCACTTCCATTGCATGTATGACAATTGGTGTCATCAGGTCTTCTCGCCGCCATTACACTTTTTTAGGTGTTTGGACCTGGAAAAAACCAAGTTTAAACCGATCAAAAATAAACTTTAACATTAATGACTTTTTTGATCAAGAATAACAAAAATTCAATCTCTTTTAACTGTGGTTGAAGCAATTTTGGAGACTCAAATGATTTTCAAAATTAATCATCTCAGCGATGAACTTATTCAAATTCTGCTATATTTTGAGTCGAGTCATGAGCGCGCACAATGTGGAAATTCCAGATGTTGATAATCGAACTTCATTAATGAACTTATCATTAAGGTATCTTATTTATCTACTTTAGTATGGATCCCCCGCCCTCCAAGTACAAAATCTCGTAAATTATTTGAAAAATGCGATGTGAGCATTTGATCGGTGATCCTTTTCTTAATCTGACCTAGTGAACTCGGCCTTAATTCCGCCATCAAGCGGTTTTGTTGGGTTGCTAATATCTTGCGTTGTTTGTATATTCAAATATTTAGGATTTGTACTTTTAGTGCGTGTAATCATTGGTCTCTATTTTCACAGGGTGCGTGACACGATTATTTGAACAGTCAAATTGTTCTACCATAATATTGAACAGGTTCAAAATCATATCCCACATGTATAAGTCTTATTCATAAATGTGACCCTATAACCAAAGTTAACCATTTTTTCTGTCAGATATTCTCACCTCTTAAAAACAAAACAAGGAACATTTTGTCGAATCCTACACATGGTTGCAATCTGTATGACCTATCCATGACACCCCAGTGCATCTTTTACGGCCTCGTCCCAAAGCAGATTATGACATTGTTACGTACATTTTTCAGTATGAGAACACGAAATTTGGTAGACGGTGTATGAGTAGATTCGCTGATAAGGTAACTTTATGTAGATTTTACGAATCGATTTCATTTTTCATTTATCAAAGAGCAGTTCTTCAGCTGACTCTTTTTCTAACTCCTTGTTGATATTTCTATATTCTGAATACTTTTAAGAATTTGAAACAGACTTTAGGGAATAATCTAGGTTGTCACCTGTCGAGGCAAATCGAGACTTAAGCTGGGTTAAAAAAATCCGGAGTAGCCATTTCAGAATTACAGGAAAATAACATAATATGGGTATCAAACCAAACAAGATAAAGAAATTCTAGACTTTTGGCTGAAAAAATAAACTTTTAAAAATCAAGCTTTCTTGGCGAATTTTTTATAATGGTAAAAATTTCTTCCAAATTTAGCTATGAGTCAACTTATGATTTAATAAAACTGGAAATTGGTCGAACGAAATTATTTGTCCATTTGTTTTTATGGGATAGTATTTAGACTTTTGGGTAATCTTTCAGGAAAATTCTAAAATGGTTAACTCCCGGGGCTTTTGTTTTGAATTGAACTTCTCTTGCAACTTTCAGTCTCTTACGGCAAAATTACGCTTGTTATAAGTTACGTTCCATAATTTATCTAAAAATGGGCACTAGGTCAGAAACTACATTATAATATCCTGAACATCAGCAAACACTGAGGACTTATTGGTTATATTATTTTTTAATGAGGTCAATTTAAAATTTTTGAAAAAATAGTATGAGTCATCAATATCATTCGAAATTTGAAATCGACATATTTGTAAGATATATTATCAATCGTTCCTTATTAGATGGTAATAGGCTTGAGTCAACGAGAGGAAATTTCTGATATAAGATTTGTCACGTTTCTCAAAATTTTTAAATCCGGAGCTTTGATTGGTCGAATATTGAATTTTTAAAATATTGGACGGTACAAACAGTCGTATTTTTAGCCCAAAATGTTTCTCGTTTGATTCAACCTGATATAATTAATACATTATTTTAACCAACGATGACTTAATAATATTACGACAAGAAATGTTGATTTTTGAACCTTCAAAAAATTGGAACCACTGCCAATTTTTAATTTTTAAAAAATGAGAGCCCGAAAGGTTTAGATTTTAGAATGTCCTGTGAAAATTTTGCTTAGAGTTTCTCTGAGGCCTTATCATTCCATAAAACAAATGGAACAGATTTTTTTGTGGTCAACTTCCGGTTTTACAGTCGGTTTTCTCGACCGAATCTATCTTGGCCATTTAACACCAGGGAGTTTAAAATTTTGATTTGCCAGAAGCCCATTTTCTTACTCCAAATTGCACTTAACGAACCACAATGGGAGTACTTCAAAATCAACTTTTGAACTTGTGTCTCGGCCCAAAATCTGACAGGTGACAGCCTAGATAATCACTGCAAATAAAATAACAGGCAGCCTTTTTTCTTTCAGACGTCGGGCGTATTGGTGAAGGCAAATGTAGGCCGTTTTTCAACATTTCTAAGAAAAGATGAAGCCTTTTTTCTCACGCAAAATATAGGGATATTTTTGAATTTATGTACATGTCATAGGGATTATGATGGGAAAAACTATATAAATTAATTTTGTAGTTTTTACTTTAATTTTATTTATCTCGTACAGTTGATTTATCTCTTAAAAATCTACAGACATTTTGTTCAAATAATTTCCAATCAATTATGTTCAAACCATTATTTACGAACTATATGATTTCTTTTGGTTTGAAAGAGCGTAAATGTTATTTTTATTTCTTAAGTTTAATTAGTTAGTTTTTCTTTTTTTTTTTTTTTAAACGCGAAAAAACGGTCAAATCCACCAAGTTCAATTTATCTTTATGTTGTTTTACTAGGATTATTCTACGTCAAAATCGAGACTTTAAAGTGGGTTTAAAAAATTCGAAAAAAACGAATTTTTTCACATCGAAAGTAGAAATGTTTTTTTGTTCTATGATGAAATAAATTTAATTCGTTGGATTGTAACGGCTTAAAGGCAAACGGTTAAAACAATTTGCAAAGTTTCAGTGACAATAATTTTTTTAAAGTTTTTTTACCAAAGAGGGGCTTCGATGGAATTCTATGAAATGATGGTTTTTTCTTGAAATATTTTCATGCAACCAATAAGTGTATGACAACCAAAATTATTGGTCCACAATCCTACACCATTTTCTTGTAGATGGTGTACAAATAAAATTGTATATTAGTAATATTATTACAAAGTGTTATTATTGTTCAACTAAATTAAATAAATTACATATTAGAACGATCTGATTCGAATTACTGCGTGACTGTCAAATTATTCATGAAAAAAGCTTCTTGGAGGTTTCAAAAAAAGTCATTTTCGCATTTACTGGACAAAAAAAAATTGACCAAAAAAATCACCCTTACATTTTTACACTGACCACCCTTCAACTTAATTATAAATTCTAGATCTTTTTTTTAATTGACCCATTCAAACCCGTTTCTTTTCCGACGTTCGGGGCAGTGAAGGCTAAAATCGGGTGTTATAGCCTATACCGTATAGGAAATTGGGGTATAGGTGAGGATTTTGGTGCGAAAAAACTTCACTCATACGCCCGGCCGCTGCCTGTAATTCCTGCCGAATCGTTACATTAGTGTTCTCAATTTGTATTCTACCAGAACTTAATTCGTTAATAATATAAAAATATCCTAAAGACCTAGTCCATAGAGAAAATAGAAGGTAGCTGAAAATGTTGAAAATGTAATGTTTTTTTTGCGTGATTGGTCGCAGCAGTTATATTTTAGAAAATAAGTTCAAAGGGTTTAAAAAAATAACAACTATTTCTCCGAAAATGGCCTTATTTTTTTTAAAATTTGAATTAAAGATTTTAAAATTTCACTTTTAAAAAATCTTAACCGAAAAACTCTTTCAGCTTTTATGTGAAAACTTCCAATTATGGATTTGTTAAAACACTTTTTCAAAAAATACTGACAAGTTGTTAATGTTTATAGATTTTAAAGTTTTAAGATTTTTATTGAAATTGCTAATAATTATTAAGATTTTCTATAACAAAAGGTTTGTTTTTTCAAAACGTTTCGATTTGTATTAACTGAAAACGTCTGCCCCACACGTGATAAAATTTACCCCAAACCTGGTTGTACGCATGGAATAGGCACCATGGTGCTGGTGGTGGCCATTAAATTCGCCATCAATTCATTCCTGCCCATAAATGAGTTCATGATTGTCCACTTCGGTATTTCATGTTCTCATTCCATGAGTAAACGAAATACTTAAATGCACTTTTAGCTCAAAAATTATGGTCGTGCTTATTTTTTTTTACAAATAGTCTGCCCTGTTTTAACGAAATATCCCTTACGATACTGAAAAATTCTTGGGTATGAAAACAGTATTTAAAGAAAAACATTTTGGACGGAAAGTTCATTTTTTGGTCAATTTGCCGGAAAAATCGTAAAAATACACGTTGAAATTGGGCGATTTTCGATATATTTTTTGTAGCTACTTACCAATTGATGTCAGGAGTTTCAAGGTGAAAAAAAACGGTCCAAAAATCAATATTTTTAAACAAAATTTAGTATTTCAACTTATTTTCTCGCGCATAAATATGATTAAAACGAAAAAAAATAACAGAGATTAGTTATCACTAAATTAGTGACGAACATTTGGTTATCTTAAATCCTCGGGTGTTCTGTTCGACCTGTTCACTTTTGACCGATCAGAAAGTCGTATAAACGGAAAATTGGAAATTTTCGCGTTATTTTTTGAATTCTACGCCCAAAAATTATAAAGTAGAAGCTATTTGCAATTCGTTAGTTACCTAGGTTACCAGAATGGACCAATCGGACACATACTACACTAGTACCACGTGTAGAACACTGGTACCAGATTTTTTTCAAAAAAGCCTTCTCCTGAAAGTACATGTCACATCCTTTTCGAAGCAAAAATATGGAGAGCTTTTTTAAGAAATATTTGAGTGTTTAATATATTATAGGGGGTAACAGGGGGGGAGTTGGGAGTGAAACTAAACTAAAATGTCTTAAAAAATCTAAAACTAAAATGTCTAAAATTAAAATTTTTTCCGGCAAAAAAAAACATTAAACTTTAGTTTGGTTAGATAAATTTTTGGTTGCAGACATTACTCTCAATCCTTTACTTTTCATTTTACTTGAGCATGTCGAAAAGAACGTTTTTTTTTCTGCCTTCAAAATTTTACTTTTTACACATTTCAATCTTTGAGACAGTATTTAGTATTTAGACATTTCACCCCCACCTGGGCACTTAAAAGTGTTCGATTCTTATGAAATCCTAAATGTATTCTGCTCGAAAGAAAAACATTGAAAGAACCACAAATAGCTGACGTTTTGTCGCACAATTTCGCATTTACACAAACTTATCGAAGAAAAAATTATGGAATAAACTCACCAAAAGCTTGGCTAAATACAGTTTTTGTTGCCGCTTAAGGGGGTCTATAGCAGCCTATATCTTTTCTAATGTAAATCCAATTGACTGGATTTTACAAATTTTTGATCTCCGCTTTATTTCCTGTTTAATTATATAAAAGATAAAAATTTCAAAAATTCATTTTTGATGTTTTTTTTGATATAAAAATTCGAAAATAAGCTTATTTAGAGTACATGGATTACCGGACCTCCAGGAGTACAAATCCTAACTATTTGAATGATTTACAAACACACGCAAGATATAGCACCCAATCAAAACCGTTGAATTGGCTAATAGGCCGATTTTATTGGTCAGTGATGTATGGAAAAGGATCAAACCAATCAAATGCTAGATTTTCGCATTTTCAAATTAGTTAGGATTTGTACTCTGAGGTCCGTTGATCCATAACAAACAAGCGCAAGAATATTAGCACCCAATGCAAACTGGATTGCGGCATAGGCGATTTCATTGGTCAAGGTTGGAAAGGATTAACCGATCAAATGCTCAGATTTCGCGATTTTTCAAATATTAGATTTTGTACTCTGAGGGTCCGGTAANTCCTTTTAAACTGTGGTTGAAGCAATTATTGGAGACCTCAAAAATGTTTTCAAAAATTTAATCATCTCGCGATAAACATTATTCAAATTCTGCATATTTTTGAGTCGAGCTCATGAGCGCCACAAGTGAAAATTCCAAAGATGGTGATAATGAACTTCATTAAATGAACTTATCATTAAGTATCTTATTTATCTACTTTATTATATGGATCACCCGCCCTCAGAGTACAAATCCTAAATATTTGAAAAATGCGAAATGTGAGCATTTGATCGGTTGATCCTTTCTTAATCTGACCTATGAAATCGGCCTATTCCGCAATCAAGGGTTTTGATTGGGTGCTAATATCTTGCGTTGTTTGTATCATTCAAATATTTAGGATTTGTACTTTTAGGGCGTGTAATCCATATGGTCTCTATTTTCACAGGGTTGGTGACACGAATTATTGAACAAGTCAAATTTGTCTACCATAATATTGAACAGGTTCAAAATCATATCCACATGTATAAGTTATTCATAAATTGACCCTATAACCAAAGTTTAACCATTTTTTCTTGTCAAATATTCACTTTAAAAACAAAACAAGAAATTTTGTCCGAATCCTACACATGGTGCAATCTTTATGACCATATCCATGACACCAAGTGCATCTTTTACGGCCTCGTCCAAAGCAATTATGACATGTACGTACATTTTCAGTATGAGGAACACGAATTTGGTAGACGTGATGAGTGAATTCGGCTGAGAAAAGGTAACTTTATGTAGATTTTACGAATCGATTCAATTTTTCATTATAAAGAGCAGTTCTTCACTGACTTTTTTCTAACTCTTGTTGATATTTTCTAGATTCTGAATACTTTTAAGAATTGAAACGACGTAGAATAATCTAGGTTGTCACCTGTCGAGGCCAAAATCGAGACTAAGAGCGGTTAAAAAATCCGAGGTAGCCATTTTAAATTACAGGAAATAACATAATATGGGTATCAAACAAAAAATAAAGAAATTCTAAGACTTTTGGCTGAAAAATAAAATTTTAAAAATCAAGCTTTCTTGCGATTTTTTATAATGGTAAAATTTCAAATTTCAGCTATGAGTCACTTTATGATTTATAAAACTGGAAATTGTCGACAAAATTATTTGTCCATTTGTTTTATGGTAGATAAGGTTTTAGAGAACATTTTTGTTAATTTTCAGCAAATTCTAAAATGTTTAACTCCCGGGGCTTTTGTTTTGAAATTGAACTTTCTGCAACTTTCAGTCTCTTACGCAAAATTACGCTTGTTATAAGTTACGTTCCCATAATTTATCTAAAAATGCGCACTAGGTCAAACTACTATATATATCCTGAAATCAGCAAACACTGAGGAACTTTTGTTATTTATTTTTAATGAGTCAATTTAAAATTTTGAAAAAAATAGTATGAGTCATCAATATCATTCGAAATTTGAAATCGACATATCTTTTAAGATATATTATCAATCGTTCCTTATTAGATGGTAATAGGCTTGAGATCAACGAGAGGAAGATTTCTGATATAAATTTGTCA
>SCLH01000130.1:180530-217797 GCA_004367855.1 Oikopleura vanhoeffeni
AAAAAAATTGGAACAGTGCCAATTTCAATTTCAAAATGAAAGCCCGAGAGGTTTAAGATTTTAGAATGTTCTGAAAATTTGCATAGAGTTTCTCTGAGGCCTTATCTTCCATAAACAAATGGACAGATTTTTTGTCGTCAACTTCCGGTTTTACAGTCGGTTTTCTCATGACCGGAATCTATTTTGACCATTTTAGACACCAGGGAGTTAAAATTTTGATTTGCCATAAGCCCATTTCTTACTCCAAATTCACTAACGAACACAATGGGAGTACTCAAAAATCAACTTTTTGAACTTTGTCTCGGCCCAAATCTGACAGGTGACAGCCTAGAATAATCACTCAAATAAAATAACAGCAGCTTTTTCTTTCAGACGTCGGGCGTATTGGTGAAGGCAAAATGTAGGCGTTTTTTCAAACATTTCTAAGCAAAAGATAAGCCTTTTTCTCACGCAAAAATATAGGGATATTTGAATTTTGTACATGTCATAGGGATGTATGAATGAAAAACTATTAAATTAATTTGTAGTTTTTACTTTTAATTTTATTTATCTCGTACAGTTGATTTATCTCTTAAAAATCTACACACAATTTTGTTCAAATAATTTCCAATCAATTATTTCAAGGACCATTATTTACGATAACTATTGATTTCTTTGGTTTGAAAGAGGTAAAATGTTATTTTTATTCTTAATTAATTAGTTAGCGCAAAAAACGGTCAAATCCACCAAGTTCAATTTATTTTATTTGTTTTACTAGGATTTCTACGTCAAAATCGAGACTTTAAAGTTTTTAAAAAATTCGAAAAAAAACGAAATTTTATCACATCGAAAGAAATGTTTTTTTTCATGAATGAAATAAATTTAATTCGTTGGATTGAACGGCTTAAAGCAACGGTTAAAACAATTTGGCAAGTTTCAGTGAAATAATTTTTTAAAAGTTTTTACCAAAGAGGGCTTCGATGGAATTCTAATAAATGATGGTTTTTTTCTTGAAATATTTTCTGCAACAATAAGTGTATGACAACCACAAATTATGGTCCACAATCTACACCATTTCTTTGTAGTGGTGTACAAATANCTATACCGTATAGGTGAAATTGGGAGTATAGGTGAGGATTTTTGGCGAAAAAACTTTCACTCATACGCCCGGCGCTGCTGTAATTCCTGCCGAATCGTACATTAGTTTCTCAATTTGTATTCTACCAGAACTTAATTCGTTAATAATAGAAAAATATCCTAAAGACCTAGTCCATAGAAAATAGAAGGTAGCTGAAAATGTTGAAAATGTAATGTTTTTTTGCGTGAGATGGTCGAAGAGTTATATTTTAGAAAATAAGTTCAAAGGGTTTAAAAAATAACAACTTTTCTCGAAAATGGCCGTTATTTTTTAAATTTGAATTAAAGATTTTAAAATTTCACTTTTGAAAAAATCTTAACCGAAAAACTCTTTCACTTTATGTGAAAATTCCATTATGGATTTGTAAAACACTTTTTCAAAAATACTGACAAGTTTTTAATGTTTATAGATTTTAAAGTTTAAGAATTTTATATTGAAATTGCATAATAACTTATTAAGAATTTTTATAACAAAAGTCTGTTTTTTCAACGTTTCGATTTGTATTAAACCATGAAAAACGTCGTGAATAAAATTTACCCAAACCTGGTTGTACGCATGGAATAGACCATGGTGCTGGTGGTGGCCCATTAAATTCGCCATCAATCATTCCTCCCATAAATGGTTCATGTTTCCATTCGGTATTTCTGTTCTCATTCCATGAGTAAACGAAATACTTAAAATGCATTTAGCTCAAAATTATTGGTGTGCTTTATTTTTTTTACAAATAGTTGCCCTGTTTTAACGAAAATATCCCCTACGATACTGAAATTCTGGTATGAAAAAACAGTATTTAAAGAAAAAATTTTGGACGGGAAATTCATTTTTGGTCAATTTGCCGGAAATCGAAAAAACATACACGTTGAAATGGCGATTTTCGATATATTTTTTGTAGCTACTTACCAAATTGAATTGTCAGGAAGTTCAAGGTGAAAAACGGTCAAAAATCAATATTTTAAACAAAATTTAGTTATTTCAACCTTATTTTCTGCGATAAATATGATAAAAACGAAAAAAAATAACAGAGTAGTTATCACTAAATTATGACGAACATTTTGGTTATCTTAAATCCTCGGTTCTGTTCGACCTGGTTCACTTTTGACCGATCAGAAAGTCGTATAAAACGGAAAATTGGAAATTTTCGGTTATTTTTTTGAATTCTACGCCCAAAAATTAATAATGTAGAAGCTATTTTCAATTGTTAGTTACCTAGTTACCAGAATGGAACAATCGGACACCCTACTACACTAGTAGCAGTGGTAGAACACTGGTACCAGATTTTTTCAAAAAAGCATTTCCTGAAAGTACATTCACATCCTTTTCGAAGCAAAAAAATATGGAGAGCTTTTTTAAGAAATATTTGAGGTGTTTATATATATATGGGGGAGTGACATGGGGGGAGTTGGGAGTGAAACTAAACTAAAATGTCTTAAAAATCTAAAACTAAAATGTCTAAAAATTAAAATTTTTCGGCAAAAAAAACATTAAACTTTAGTTTAGATAAATTTTTGTTTCAGACATTTTACTCTCAATCCTTTACTTTTCATTTTACTTGAAGCATGGTCGAAAAAACGTTTTTTTTTTCTGCCTTCAAAATTTTAATTTTTACACATTTCAATCTTGAGACATTTTAGTATTTAGACATTTCACCCCCGACCCATGGGCACTAAAAGTGTTCGATTCTTATAAATCCTAAATGTATTCTGCTCGAAGAAAAACATTGAAAGAACCACAAATAGCTGAGGTTTTGTCGCACAATTTCGCACTTTACACAAACTATCGAAGAAAAAATTATGGAAATAAACTCACCAAAAGCTTTGGTAAGATACAGTTTTTGTTGCCGCTTAAGGGGGTTCTATAGGCAGCCTATATCTTTTCTAATGTAAATCCAATTGACTGGATTTTACAATTTTTGATCTCCGCGTATCCTGTTTAATTATATAAAAAGATAAAAATTTCAAAAAATTCAATATTTTGGATGTTTTTTTATAAAATTCGAAATAAGCTTATTTAGAGTACATGGATTACCGGACCTCAGAGTACAAATCCTAACTATTTGAATGATACAAACAACGCAAGATATTAGCACCCAATCAAAACCGTTGATTGTGTAATAGGCCGATTTTATTGGTCAGATTAGGAAAGGATCAACCAATCAAATGCTCAGATTTCGCATTTTTCAAATAGTTAGGATTTGTACTCTGAGGTCCGTTGATCCATACAAACAACGCAAGATATTAGCACCCAATCAAAACCTTTGATTGCGGAATAGGCCGATTTCATTGGTCAGGTTGAGAAAGGATTAACCGATCAAATGCTCAGATTTCGCATTTTTTCAAATATTTAGGATTTGTACTCTGAGGTCCGGTAATCCATATAGGTTCTATAGGCAAGTCGTCTCTTTTTAACTAAACAAGCTAGAGGTCTGACTTCACAATTTTTGAACCCATCGTGGCTTTTTTAGTCATAAAAACTAAAAAAATGGCAAAAATTTTCGGAAAAAATATTAAAAAATTTTCTGAGTGTCGAAAATAAAAAATGTTTTCTGCTTTCGCGCTCGAACGCTTAAATATTTTGCCATAGTTTATAATACCGTTTCCAGAAATATTCAACTTACAAATCGTTTGGTACACTTGAAAATGTCATACGATGACATTGATGTCAAAAAATAAATTTTCAAATCGTACTCCTGGGAGTTAAAAACTGAAGTCGTTACATCAGACACAACAATTTTGTTAACAATTATCACAAAAAACTATAGTGCACGGAAAAATAGTTTGCCATAATAGCATGAAAAAATACAACTTTCCGTGGCCTAAATAGCAAAAAACAGTCCTTTTCACCAGCTTTGATACCTTTTTAGTGAGAAAATTTCAAAAAAAACGACAACAATTTTTTTCGCCTTTGAATTTCGCACATAATGTCAAATTTTTAAACATTTCTTAAATAGGACGAAAAAAATACGGCTTTTTCAAGAAATTTGTTGCTCCTGGTTAACCCCATTAACCGGATGGTTCAACATGCTATCTTAAACATATAATTTAAACCGTCTTCCAGAGATTACAAACTAACTTATCAGAATGTTTAATTCACTTCCTATGTCTATGCCGAGAGAAATAAGCAATTCAAAAAAATCAATTTTGCCTATAGAACCCTCTTAAGGGGGTGGTGTGGGTGAATTATGACATTTTGTAGGCTTGGTACGGCAAAACTGATAAAGATGAGGAATTTCTGAGGAGACAAAATGAAAGATCTATCCTTAATCTCGGGATTCCATTTGCCACTTTAGTACCAAACCAACCAACCACCTGGTTAACCGCGGTTAAACACGCGTCCCTCGGCTTTTTTCAATGAAACAAGCATCCTATAGCTTATATCGGAAAGTTTTGAGATTTGGAAAATTGAATCCGGAAAATTGTCTGAATTTTAGTGAATGGGAGCTTTTTTTTCAATTTTTGCCTCAGGGGTCAGCAATCTGGTTGAATATGCTGAAAAATGGTGTTTTTCGACGTTTTGATACAAGGCTGTTTCTGTGGAAATGCCAGAAACGTCATTTTCGGAGTATAACAAGCCCAAGAGTTGATGAACATCAGATGGGAAGTACTTTTTTAGAATTTTGGCCTGATTGGCTGTAAATCGACAAAAAAGTGCGCGAAATCGACAATTTTGAACATAAAAGAGAAAATTATGAAAAATCTAAATGCCACCAAAAGATTCCTTGTATACGATTTTCTGGAAACAATATAAGCAACTATGGTCTCATTTTTAACACAAACAGTGCTAGAGAGCAAAACGAAATATTTATAGAAAAACTCTATTTTTTTTCTAGAATCCGCTGTGTTGAAAATGTTGCTGTGTTGATAAGAAATGTTCTACCGTCATCCGTACCAAGCCTCCAAAATGTCAAAATTCACCCACACCACCCTTTAAGGGTCTGGGTGTCGCTGATAAGGCTCTTTTCGACGCGGTTTCTCGGTAAACTGGCAAAAGTTATGTCGCTAATTTTTGCTCAATTTGAAGAACCAGTCTTCAAGATCATTTCAGCACTTATTGTTATCTAATACAATGCAACCTACGCTCACACAGGAACCTTGACTAAGCCTCCCAGATAAACAATAGAAAGCTATCATCTCCTAGAATTTACATCGATTTCTTCAATTTTTGTTATGTCAGGCTCCAGATAAGCAGTACGAACAATCTATTAGAGCCCAATTCTTGAAAGTTTTTTTTTTGGTTTTTTTGCGATTTTTGTCGTTACAAGCAAAATTTTGTAAAAAGGCTCTAATGGATTGTTTGTACTGCTGATCCGAAGCCTAACATAAAAAATTTATGAACATTGTAGGAGGAGATAGCTCTTGAGTGCTTTTTTGGAAGGCTTATTGAAGGTTCCCGAGTGGGCGTAGATTGGATTGTATCAGATTACATTTAGTGCTAAATTGACCTTGAAGACTTTTCTTTAATTTCAGCTAGTTTGTGCAGTACCAACCTATCCATATTAGCTAGAAAACGCATGGAAAAACTTCAAAAACAGCCTCATCGGTGATGGGTGCCACTGATAAGGGTGTTTGTTGAAGTTTTTCAATGCGTTTTCTAGCTGATCTAAATAAAGTGCTACTGCACAAACTTGCTCAACTTGAAGAATAAATCTTCAAAGTAAATTAAGCTGTATTTGTAATATGATACAATCCAACCTACGCCCACACAGGAACCTTCGATAAGTCTCCCGAAAAAACACTCAAGAGCTATCTTCACCTACAATATTCATCATTTTATTCAAATCTCATCATGTTAGGCTCCGGAGCAGCAGTAAAAACAATCCATNTTAACCCCCTCACACATAAAATCATTGAAATTCCCCTCACACATAAAACGTCATTCGGGGACGCTACTTTGAGAGCTTATTGCGGAGCTTATAAGAGTGATAAGATATTCGTTATTATTCATGACCCGAGATCATGGATAGACTTAAATTGGTAGTTAAAATTTTTTTATAAATTTTAATTTTGTGTACTCGATAAATGTGAGAGAAAATAGAGGTTTAGTTTCAGGTACTTCATGGGAAAAGCATACATTTTCCAAAATGATATATAAATTACAAATGATTAAATGGAACCCTGGCTATTGAAATATGGTTTCAGATTTAAAATAGCTCATCTCAATCGTCTGAAAAACAAGTTTTCATATACCTTCCCGCCAAAATGTACGCACAAAAATCAGATACAAATTGAATGAAAATAGTTTTTGACTCGAACTTTGAAAGTTTATTACCATAAAATAATGTATGAAAAAACTTATTTTAAGTTTATCGAGATAAAGGTCAGACTGAAATTTTTAATGTTTAATTTATTTTAAATTTAATTATATTTGATCGACATAAGCCATTAAAAATGAAGTTAAGTTTATTTCGAAAAACCTTTTTTTCCAGAGTGATATATAAATTATAAATAAATAACACAAACCTTGGCTTTCTGAATCTGATTAAAAATATCTCTATCCATTAGCCTACAACATAATAATTATTTTTTCTGTGCCAAAAAAGTACATTTCAAAAATCGTGAATAATCTATTTTTGAGGATAAAAATGATTGTATTGTATTTGATTAAGATGTCCAGCCACTAAAAAAGGGCAAAATCAGGATCAAGGCCTGCTGTATGCTGGATTACTCGGCATGATATCGAGATAATCAAGCTTCAGCTAGCATTCTGCAGCAGCTTGACAAGACTTTGGTCGTATTTTTTTGCCTAGATGGCGTATCGAATTCTAGCTAAAAATCAAACTAATTTGTTTCAAAAATAATTATTCGCGAAAACTAGAGTTTTTTAATTTTTTCGAGTTTTTAGAGAAATTAATTGAGAAAAAATAAAACTCCAAATAGAGACCAGAGAAAAAATATAATATAACCAGAAGTAGCCTCAGATAATTTCTTAAATATTGGTCTCCTCAGAATTTGAATTTTATGTGTCGTATTTACGCTGGAATTTTTTTACGAAACTTGGCGAAAATCCTAAAAAAAAGTAGGAAGAAATATCTTTTTTACTGATAGTCGTATGAAATTTAAAAAACTATTACTCGAAACAGAATTGCGAAGTCTATGACACATTTGAATTAAAATTCTGTGAATGTATTATTTCTACCTCGTTTTGAAGATATAAGAAATTTCGCGTCCCCGAATGGCGCTTAGTGTGAAGGGGTAGAACTTTATTAACAAATTTTGCTGTAACGAAAAAATCACGAAAAAAAAAAAACAAAATTTTAACAAATTCAAGAAAGAAAAATTGTCCCGTCAAAAACAAAATTCGAGAATCGGGCTTAACGGATTTGACTGCTTTGTTGAATCCTGAATACAAACAATTAGATAGAAATTATGTAATTATGGAGGAGAAGCTTTCTATGTTTCTGCGGAGCTTAGTCAAGTTCCCTGTGGAAGCGTAGTTGCATTTCCTTAGATTCAATAAGTTCGCTGAAAATGATCTTGGAGACTGAATTCCTCAAGTTGAAGCAAATTTCGACATCAAACTCCGCTAGTTCATACCGAGAAACCGCGTCGAAAACAGCTACAAGCGTTCTTGTTGTAACCTTGTCGGTGAAACGGTTCAACAGACGTAATTTTCATTCATCAACGGCGCTTCCCCCACAAACAAAGCTTTTGATAGTTCCGCAAGCACTATTGCTTCTTCTCCGTTAGGAACAATTTAGCAAACCATCTTCCTGCAGTCGTTTAACTGCGGCGTCATAAGAAGTGGCGAGCGGTGCGAGAAAGGTAATTTTGACTAGGTGACCTAAGATAAAATACAGATTTTCAATCTTGGTAACTTTTTAAAATCAACCAAAAGCTGCTACAATAAACTGCCTAAAAAAGTAAATCGCCACGCGGTGAAAAATATTTCAAACAATTTTTTTACAACTACATGTAGATAGCCCTGTCCCAGGCCAGTCACCTTTTGATGTTAGTCCGAAACCGAAAAATGAAAAGAGTACATTTGGGTCAATTTGGGGTCAGCGAAACAAAATTTGAGCGTCACATGACCAAAAAATTCTGGGAAAATCCGGCTTGCTGATGGTTAAAAAAAAAGTTTGTTAAATCACCGATTTAAAACTTTTAAAATGCCGCTTGAATTCACGTGATAACCCCAATATTTTTTTTAATTTTACTTTTAGGTGAAACTCGAGTTATGAACCCTGAAATCACCCAGAAAATTGCAAAATGCGACCGAATAAGACGAGTTCCTTGACAAAACGCTCAAATCAATGCTCGCTTGGGTTTTTATTAAAGATATATCTGTGAAAAGGCACATTGCGTCATTTTAAGAGCGCTGCCAAGATGAAAAATAAAGTGCGCCGTTTAAATTGTGGGTTAACAAAAGTAAAATTTGGCTTTTTTTTGCCTATGAATCCTATATGACCAATCACCCTATTTCATACAAATTAAAAAAACAAGAAATGCGACTAAATGCTCCATATGTCATGCTTGACAACAATATCTTATTATTGAAAATACTTGAATTATTTGAGAAATTCAAAATAAACAAAAAAAATGAAAAATTTTTTTGGAAATTGTTGTTCTGAATTTTTTTTTTGGAATTTTTTGAAATTGTTTTCCACAATGTTTTGTCATAAGAATAAATGAGATCGAAATTACTTAGTACGAGCCAGGCCAGGCCAAAAAAACTGTCCTTGACCTATGCGCCCCTATATTAATTACGCCCCCAACTCTCGTGTCAATTATGAGACATACAAAGAGATTCTTTACTACGATTTGAGAAATAAGGATTTTCAAAAATCAAACATGTTATACTAATCTTGCTATCTGGTCAGTGCAAGAAAATAATATTGAAAAGGTATAGCATTGCATTATATCAATAATTTACTTAAGGGGGGTCCGTCGCATCTTAAGGATTTTTGATACGCCCATTTCGTAAAAGAAAAATTTTTGAACAAATATACCTCGCTGAAATCTAAACAAAAATCTGCATCTTATCCGTAGACTCCGATTTCCGGCAAGTAGTGACCATCAACCCATTAAATCGCATTTTAACGGACGTCCTCTAAACTTAATGCAAAGACCAGATTATAAACGTTACCGAATACGGAGATAAACTTTTACGAGAAAGGAACTTTGTGCGCTTTTTTATTGAAAATTTTTAACTGTATACAGTACTATATTTTTTTGCAAAAATTTTTTAAATCACAAAAATTAAACCATCGAATCAGAAAAAGAAATTCTAAAAGACTTTTTTCCCAACTACACTATAGCCCCAAAAGACACGGTGACCGTATATTTAAGGAACATAAGTTGTAAGAAGTAGTACTGTTTTTCCAAAAACATTGCTTAAGGGTAATCCCCCTCCTACATTTTCTGCGAGTTTTAGTCAGAAAATCACCAAATCAATTGTTATGTTTGAACGCGTTAAACAACCCAAAGACACAAAAAATTTATCGAAAATTTTGCGTTTTTTCGATTTTTTCGAAAGTATTTTGCTCAGAAAATTATGTTTCAAAAATAACGTTGTTCAAATTCAACCACTAAGACCAAAATTCGTCATGCCGAAGGACCAAATGTCTCTCCAGTGTTTCCCTCAGCTTATCCGTTTGCCCCGCCTACTTTCCGAAAAACGAAGCAACTTTTTCCGAAATTTTTTCACGTGACTTGAAAAATCATCATTTTGAGTTTGGGGGTCCGGAAATTGCAAAAAAACGCCACTAATTCCTATTGTCTCGAACAGCTTTCTGCAAAAATGTTGAGCTTATTGCAGAATTTAACGCTGGGAGGAGTAAGGAATTTTGTCCGAGGCCTAATGTCCAAAAAAACGGTGGTTTTGCAATTTCTCCGAAAAAATATAGCACTTATCGACAAAAACGCCACTGTACAAGTTTGTATACTAATTATAGACAGGTTCTGGTTAAAATTTAAGGGTTTATCAAAAATATAACCTCAGAGGAGTAGAATTTCGGTTTTGGCTTAGGTCTCCTTGTTCTGCCTATGGGTCTGGGAGTGTATCTCATGCAAAAAATTTTTGGAAATTTTTTTCGCCGTTGAAAGGCTAGTTCTACAAACTGCTAAATCTGAATTATAACCTCGAGGCCTGTTTGGCTAAATTTTATCGAGAATCATGTAAATTAGGAGCAGGGATACCCTTAAAATCAATTTGAAAGAAGTGAAGTGGTTCCTTAGAAATTTTTAAGACTTTTTAATTACACCTCAAGCTCGAAACGACCACGTGACCTTCAAATTAAAAGATGAGGTTTTGGCCCAAGGTACCACAAATAGTCCAAATTACGTTCCCGAAAAGTTTTGGAGACTAATACAAACACTAATATAAGAGTTTTGAACATAATAATATTCGCAAACACGTACGGTGATCTCTATTTTCCAAGAAATAACGGAATTATTATACATATTTTAAACTATTTTGGATTGATTTCGTCACGTGATTTTTCCAGACTTCCTGTAATGAGAGAAAAGCTTAAAACGTGAAGTTGACCCTGGAATTTTTTTGACGTAATTTGAGTAACTTTTTCAAAATTATGTACATTGCGTAACATATATTATTTTCCAAAAAGTACCCAAATCATGCGAAAGACCCCTCAATAAGATCGTAACGAAATTTCTAAGACTCTAAATGCATTAACAGTATGCCTCCCAGTTTATAATAGAGGCCAGATCTCCAGAAGTCATAGCTTTTCGAAATGCTGATGACATAAGAATGCCGTAGGCGAAGATAGAAGGTGAGAAAATAAAGTAATTACCGATTGCGGTTTTTTTTAATTTCAAGATTTCTGTTTGTATATTGTGAAAATTGGCCTCCGGTTAGAATAGGAGCACCTCGAGAAGCCAAACACCGAAAAATAATTAATTAGAACAAAACAGTTGCGACTACGTCGTAAGAGTGACTCGTCTCTGGTTGTAGAACAACAAAATGAATTAAACAAAATTTCAAGAGTCAATTACGGAGAGAATTGATGCAAAACATAAACTGAATTGTGTAAATGGAACTAGAGAAAACCTCTTTGAAGTTAACTAACACAGTAGTCAAAAATATTAATAAACGTTTCGAATTCGTATCATTAGTGCAACTGCTGCCCACGTCACTGGGTACAATTTTCGCGAAATTTATTTGTTCTCACCCCAATTAAAATGCTGCCTTTTGTTCATCGGAATTTTTATTTTTAAATTTTAATTTTAATTGAAAATTGGCTGAAAATATTATTTTAAGCTATTTGAAAAATGTTATGTTGATAAGAAACTTTGCTTATTGGCTACGAGCTATAGAAGGGTCACTAGTTGCCGGAACATCGAGTCGGTATCAATTCATGGCTAAAGTCTACGAGTTAAGATAAATTGATACAGCTCTTCATTCAGAAACGGGCCGGCTTTACCGGACTTGCGGTCCCAAACCTTGCGCTAGAACAGGAAAAAAGCTTAAAAAAAGGAATTATATAATTATAAATTATAGTAGGAATTGAGCCATTGATATCAATAATTTCCAACTAAGTTTATTTTTTATTTTTCTTAAAGTTGTCATTATTTTTGTTCTCGGAGCTGCCACAGCGACGAGAAAAAATACTGAGCCTCAACAGTTTTGGCCAATCAACGAGTCGGCAGGTTTGGCAATCAGGCTACAATCAGCGCGAGTGTCGAAAAATAAGTTGCCTGAAAAATGTTATTTTCTAGTGAATGTCCACCTTCAGAGAACGGTACCGTACAAATATACAGTGCGCAAATTTTAGCCAAAATTGAGCCAAGGTGACTCAGACTGATGCATAAGCGACAATTAAGGTTCATAAAACCCAAAGCGAAGCAAGATCAGAAATATTTTTTGACCTTTGAAATGTGAAATTTTGGAGTTTGACCAGTCAATATTAAAGTTATGTAAAATAATTTTATCTTTTGAGACAAAAGTTTATCCTCCTGGTATTAGCGCCGCGAATAATCCGAAAAGTACTATTATCAACTTCAACTGATCGAGAATTTCTGTTCCGGGACAGCCTAGTATTGTACGATGCTTTTTATAATTTTTTGCGGTATGCCTATTCGTCATCTTAAAGCCCACATTCATTGGGCCGTGAGAAATGTAAATGTTAAATATTTATTCAGCTCAATAGTAATCTTCTAAATAAGGCCTTCAAATAATCGTAATCTTTGGTTATTTTTCTCAATCGATTTTACGGTTAAATGAAAAAATCAACTCAATCCTCAGAACAATTAAGGATCTGTCTATGTCACAAATCTCTAAAAATGAATATGTTTGACAAATGGCTAAACTGATACAATGATCTGCATAGGGCAAAGAAAACAACTAGAATTAAAAAAAGCTGGCAAACAATACGCACTGGATATTTGAAATTAAAAACACAAAAAACAGGTTACATGTCAATTTATTTACAATTAATTTCAGTATTTTTTCAGTTAACAAATAACTTAAATGTCGTAATTTGACAAATGGGAACGTGCGGACAATATCTCTTTATTGCCCTCTCCGCAAGATTTGGTCCCTCAAAAATACGGGGGTGAGAAAAAACGCGGTTTTCAAAAACGACTCAGCCGATTAGGTTCTTAGATAGCTCAAACTGTGCACAATTATCTAGTGAATAATACAAAATAAAAACTGGTCCGAATCAGACCATTTTTTTATTTTTTCTCAGACCTTTGTTTCTATTTTTATCAAAAACTAATAATTAAACAATTTCAGTGATCTTATAAAATAAATAAAAACCGTGATCCTATTAAAAACAATTTTTAATGTTGATATTAATTAGATAATTTTGCTCAGTTTGAGCTATTTAAGAACTAAATCGGATGACTCGTTTTCAAACGACACTTTGTTTTCTCACCCCCCCCCCCCCCGTGTTTTTGAGGGACCAAATATTGCGGAGAGGGCAATAAAGGGATATTCGACAATTATTTTCAGCGTTTGAATATATGAATTCATTTTATGTGAATCAAAGAAATACCTCTTGACCAAAAATATTTGAGGTTTTATGCATATATCAGCTGACCAATGAATACCAATAATAACAGTTTCAATTCAAAATTATTTTCTAATATCTTTAACAAAACTAGTAAAAATTGCATGTTAAATTGCGGACTCTTTTTGGTGATCAAACTTTCCGTATTAGTCACCCTGAATGAATTTAAGATATTCACTAATTGCTTTATGTTTGAAAAAATTGGAATTTTGAGAATGAAAGTATTAACCATAATCGGCATAAGATGGTAATGCTTCTGGTGGTGGTGCGGTAGCTTCTTCCTCTTTGGTCATTGCAGGCATACCTCCATGTTCAAAAGCTGGATTCATTTGTATTTAAAGTTCTAAATAAAAATTTAGCACCTGAAATCTCAAATTAGTGAAAATATTGTTAATTGGTGTTTGTCGTTTTCTGATCGAATTTGACAATAAAGTCTATAGTATGAATTTCAGATCCTCAGAGGACATATCCTTATTTAAAGATTTGAATGATACAAACAACGTGGGATACTAGCACCCAATCAAAACCCTTAGATTCCTCATTTTTCAAATAATCAGAATCTGTCCTCTGAGAGTCCTTGATCCGTATAGACAGTTTTTTTTGCTAAATACTAATCGATAATTTTATAAGCGTCATTTTTTCAGATTCAAAACAACGACTTAAGGGGGTGCCATATACTCGGAAAATTGATATAATATCAATATATTATAACTCATATAACTCAATATAACTCACGAAAGTAATTAGTTAGTTTATTTTTTCTGCTTATTATTGTTAGTTTAACCAGAATAAATGTGTTCCAGCTCATCAAAATAATTTTTTATCTATTTAAGGAAAAATTTGAGTTCGAATTTTTTTTTTGAATTCGTAAAAATTTCAAAAAAATCAAAACATTATGAAAGATTTTCCGCAAAATTTCCGAAAAATTTTCTCTGATTTTTTATTTAAATTTTCGGGTAAAAACAAAAAAAAGACTTTAATTTTTTTCATAGATACCTTCATATTTTCTGACCGCCGTTTGAAAAATCATAAAATCTTTAATATTCATCTTTTGTCGAATTTTTTTAGAAATATTACGAAAATTTCCCGCAAATCAAGTCAAAAATTTTTATTATTAGTTTTTTGAATTCTACACAAAAAATCAGGCAGAATCACTTGTGTCAAGCCGTATGTCAACCGATGGAAGGACAAGCAAATATCGTTTCTGAACTACTAATGAAATTTATAACACTTGCTTGTAGAACCGGTTAGTGCCATTTGGCACTCAATTTTTATTAATTTTATTCGTACAAAAGCTTCTCAATGAAATGTAGGGTGTTATAGGCGTAATTTTTTTTGATAGTCAAGATATTTTGTTATATCAAAAGGCAATTGAAGGTCAATTTTTATTTTTAAAAAAGGTGTTTTTCGACATTTTTCACCATTTTTCATGGAAAAAAAACTTTGATATTAAGTAAATTTTTTAATGTGCAGGATGATTTGCCGACTTTTTAGCGCATAACACCCGAAAATGGCTGAAGTTTATTAATATCGTCTTAAAAAAATTTTAAAGTCGGGTTTAGTTGGAAATGGATGTACAGTGATAAGTGGTTCTTTATATTTTTACAGATACAATGTTAAGAAATTGAAAATATGAACGTTTGCAATAATGAATACTTTTATTGAAGATAAAAAATAAATTTTCACATTTTTTCTTTCAAATATCGCTCTGAAAAAATGTACCAATCTGCTGGACTTATGGTCTGACCCCCTTAATCATTGCCGTCCGTATTATTCTTGTTATAAAAATTCTCAGCTAAATTTTCTCAAAAGTTCTTAGATTTTCCAATAAAGAACAAAACAAAAAATACGATTCTCTATCTTATACATCGTTTTTTTTTATTTGTAAAGTTTAGTTGTAATATTATTTGAATAAGTTGCCCATGTTTTCGCAATGCCTTCTTATACGCAAATATCCTATTAATTTACTATATTGTAGTGGAAAACAATACTTGAATTTGTATAATGACACATACATGCAAAGATTACCATGTAAACATGTATTAAGTAAAGTAGGAACGGCAAAAAAACTTTTAGCTAGACATTTCTTGTATCATTTTTACGGATCCGTATAAGTGAACCCGACCCTATTATTTCGAGCGAAAAAGTTGTACGGTAAGATGGCGCTAAGTGAAACCACAAACCGTTTACTACACTCTTAAAAACCTGACTACACTTTTTAACAGTTGTAATTAATTAAGGAGATGACCCCTTAGATGACCCCTTCCTAGCCTGCTCTATGGGATATCATATCCGATACTTATGGGATTCTTTGAACAGACAAAAATTTGTCAGGTGGTTAAACCATATTTTACGAAAAAAATGGCCACAAGAGCTGAAAAAATTTGGTATATAAACTCAAAAAAATAATATCTTTATTCTACCGACTTATTTCTATATTTGTACATTTTCGGTAAAATTAAGTTGAAATCAGGATTTTACTTTAAAATTTATTTATTTTTAAAATCAAATGTCCTTTTTTTATTTTTAAAATAAACTTTTTCATTTATTCTCAAAATAAACTTTTTTTAGATTACTTTCACTAATTTTTGTAATCAACTGGTTTTTATTAATTTTCTTCAATTATTGAACGCCTGTGATTATCTCACAGATAATTAATCAGTCTAAATCAAAAATCTAAAAAATTTTGTACATTTTCGATATAGCTAATCTTACTTTTATCCCTTTAAAAATTAATCCTTTATTTATTTTCAAAACTGAAACAGGATTTATTTCGAAACTAAATTAATTGAACTTTCATGTTTCATATAATAAAATAAACTCCTTAAAAATTTGATCAATTAATCTCGAAAATAAATAAGATTTTAATTTATTTCGAAATAAAAATATCTTTATTTTCGAAATAACCTGTATTTCTATTTATCTCCGAAATCAAAACTATTTTAATCCCCATAATTATCTGAATATTATTTCGCAAAAAATTCTGCAAAAAATTCATTACGAAACCTTCCTTCGGGAAACTCCTGTCATTATGTTTTCTTCTTACTTTTATCAATTTAATAATGCAACTGGGTTAAATAATCGTCCCGCATATATTAGATTTTTAAATCGTTCAGATCTCTGCAATAAAGAGTTTGTTTGAAAATGAAAAAAAAACGCTGCGCCAATCAGAAATATGTAAAATATTTTCGAGCCAAAAAATTAGACGGTCGGGTTCATTTATACCGTGCCTCATTTTTAAATCGTAGCCCGTAATTTTACTTTCCGTACCAAAAACATTTTGCCATTCCTACCTTATATATTTATTTGAAGTAAGATATTTAAACTCGGATTGAAAAATGGCAAAATTGACTCAAATTCTTCAAACTAATTTTTTATTAACGTATTGTTTACTATGCCAGAAAACCGATGAGTTCAATGAAAACGAAGAATGAAAATTTTTTATGTGCTAAAGGGGGTGGTTTTCGCAAAACAAGGCTCTAGAAATAAAATTTTCCAATTTTATTCTAATGTTTTTGAATGAACATATATAGACGACTGCGAGTATAGGGGTAGTTTTTGTATCTAAATACGTGGTCAGGAAAGCACTTTTTGAAAGTTTCAAAAATAATTCGTATGAAATAAGTTGAAATTTATCAACTATTGGGAAATCAAAATAAGATTTATAAAAATTGAGATAGAACTTTGAACAAAACTCTCGATACTGATCTTCACGATCTATTCAGCTGCACATTCATATAAGTTTCGAATGTGTAACTAACTTACAGTAACTTTTAAATCCAGGGAGTAGATACTATTTTGATTGAGACTCCTAAAATACGATCAAAATACTGTTTTTTGGTGATTCTGAAGCCGAATTCAAAAAAATTGGACAAACTCTCAATACTGATCTGCACGGATTATTCAGCTGCACATTCATATAAGTTTTGAATATGTACCTACAAAAACCAGGGAAGAGATACATTTTAAAAAAATAATTCCGTCAATTTTGTAAGCAAGTTTCTGATTGGACGAGCCATCTGATATTTTTCCTTTTTTTAAAATGCAAGATTTTTGTTCAAATACAGGGTGTAAGGTTTTTCCCTTCTTTTTTCCAAACTGGTTACACTTGATTTCCGCCGTTTTTATTGGTTGAATCTGAGAAAACTCTTCCGACAACCAATCAAAACGGCGGAAATCAAGTGTAACCAGTTTGGAAAAAAGAAGGGAAAAACCTTACACCCTGTATATGATATATATTATATATCAGAAAGAGGTAATATTTGTTTCAACGATTTGTACTTTTGCGTCAATAAGCCATTTAAAATCTCGTTTTTGGCTCAAAATGCGACGTCCACCTCCTTAAAGTGTCTTTTAACTCCCGTAGTGGCCGACAATCTCTGGACCCGTGGTGTCTTTGCGCCATCGATGGCGCAGCGCTTGAGTTGAGCATTAAAACAGAACATTCATTATTAACATATATTTTTTCAATAATATCAATTATTCAAAGAATTCTCTACAGTCCTTTAAAAAAATTTGTTAAAAAAGTTTAAAAAAGTTATCAAATGTGAATAAGAAAATTTAAAACTCTCTCATTTTTTGCCGATTCTCAGAACAAGTGCATAAATAACACGAATGTAGGTTAATTTGACATTTCATATTTCAATATTAAAACCGCCCCAATTATTGGTGAAAAAAATATGAACTGTTTTCATCACCATGTCGGGTAGGTTAGACAAGCAGAGCGAAAACAACCATAAGGTTCGGCTCGAAAAATGTGTTTGGCATAATTTAAGAGCCGGGCGCAATATAAGCATTCACATACTCATAAATGATTGTCTCATCTTTCAACAAGAGCATAATATAGCAACTTGCGTTCAAATGCATACCAGACCCTTAAGGGACTAATTTGCATGCGACCTCCCGGACCTGACACCATTCTCATGTAAAATAACATTCTTTAAAACTATGGATTATCTCGCGCATGAAAATAATTATCAATCTTTCTTCTTTCTTTCGCCTACGCATTATTATGTTATCAGTTTTCGGAAGTTTTTGACTTCTAGAAATGCTCTATTTAAGCCGGAGGCCAATTTAAAATTTGGTTGGCTATGGTGTAATCGGAAAAAAGTCTTAGAATTTTTTCTGGTCCGTCAAAGGCTTTTTGATGATTTAAATTTTTTTTGCAAAAAAGAGTACTGTAATACAGTAAAAATTTTCGAAAAAAAACGCCCAAACGTCACATTATTCAAATTGTCGATCGATCACTTTGTAAATTTTCATATACATGATGAAGGGTCCTAAATTGCGATTGAATAAGCCATGCGCACATCGATGGCGCAAAAGACACTACGGGAGTTAAAGACAAAAAAATAATTTTCAAAACTGAAATTGTGACCAATAAGCCCCAATTTTTTAAATGTGGCAAAACTTGTTTTCGAGAAGGTTTTACCTCGGAAACTAAATTAATTAATTACGACGCGTTAAGTGCGGCAAATAGAAGTTTTCAGACTAATTCACCTCATGAGTCATGAGGGATTTTCTAGAGTCAGTACCGGGAGATTTATATGCAAAACAAAAACCTTCAGCACTGATTTTTTGAGTTAATCAGGTTAAACTTCCTCAAAAAAATGATTTCTACCATGAATTATTTTTTAGAGCCACCTAGACAACTTTCTGAGCTTGGAAAGGCGCTTTAAGGGGATTGTGGGTGCAGTAGTTATTTTTAACCACGGTTTCAAATTCGGTATTGTTTTTATTGTATCCGACCATCCAGCACATGAGAAATTGATTGCAAGCAAAAAAAAGTTTTTAACTATCGAATAACTAATTCTAAAACATCGGATTTGCTTGCAAAAATAATTCATTTATTTACAATTCTAGACATCGGATAGTCTCAAATTACAAAAAATAATAATCACAGCAAAAATTACACTAAATGAAAGTATTTCAATATTAAATTGTTACAATTTTGCCCCCTTTTCAATATTTAAATTTTAGCCTAATCAATGTTATAATTTACTGCGCAAATCTGCATAAAATAGTGATTGCGAGAAATATAAAATAAATTATTAAATTTCCTTGGTTCAAAGTTTAATAAGATAATAGAGAAGGATTTATGAAAAGAGGAAAAGAAATCGCATGACCGTTCGTGAGGTATACTTTTTTGTGTAAAATAATCTACATTTTGCCTATATTTAACTTAAGCAAGGAATCTTCAAAATAATTTTCGGCGAATTAAGATGAATTTATTAAATATTTCTAGTTGCAATTGTAGATATGTTTTTCTGACCATATATTCGGCATTTTGTGTTTTTTGGTACGTGGATATGACGGTATACTTCAATGGAAAGAAATACCAGCAATTAGGGTTTATGCATTTAAAAGTTGACTGATAATATTTTCTAAAGATGAATCAATTTTGACTTTCAAGGTTACGGATACAATATACAATTAAAAAATACACGTTTCACTCAATCTCACAAAAGATATTTGAGTTTTAAAAAGGGCTCATTTTTCCCCAGCAAATTGCTGAAGCACCACAATCCCACATCTGAGTAGCTCGTTGGTTTTGAATGCTGAGCATACCGTTAGGAGTACCCACGCGAGTTATATTTCTTCTCTCAGACATGGTAGAAAGCTAATTTTCATCTCATTCTCATTTTTTTATCGGTTTCAATCCAAAAAATTTCAAATTTTTCGATGTAAAAAAAATTTCAAAAATTCCAAAATTTCCTATTTTTTCTAAGTATAAATTTCCTTCTATTGTCTGTAACTTACAAAGTTGAAATCCGTTGACGCTTATTTTTGTTGCATGAGTTTGAATTCAATCGTTAAAAAAAGAATAAAAAATTTAAATTTTCGAAAAAAAAATTCTGAAATTTTCTTAAATTGATAAAATCGACGTATTTTTCAGGAAGCAAAACTTTGACTGCGCATAAAACCATAACTATAAAAAGATAGCGAGAATATTGGAGCGCATAAAAATCATGACTTGCAATTTTAAGAAGTGCTTTTTTCCGCGAAAAAATTTGCTTACTTGTGCTCGAAATGAAATTGAACTAGCGCTCAGGGTACACAAAACAGCCATTTTGAGGACTTTATCAGTGATTGTAGGCAATTAAAGAAAAAAAAATATCTGAGCGCATAACTCTTTTTTAACTAACAATTTCAGGTAATGCTCACAAAAATCAGAAAATTATGTTAATACATCGCCGTTAAGTGGAAATTGAGCAGATAAAAGTCGAAAAAAGAATGACTTTATGGACCGGTAAAAATACCGGTACGATCATAAAAAAAACTTTTTGTTACTTTTTTCGAAAAGTTCAGACAAATATCTCCTGGGTCTCAGAACATGAAACTCAAGCAAGTTTTATTCAGCTCAAAACACTTGAAAACACTTGAAAATCACTAAATGGCGTGGGGTACTCCCATAAGATTGATTTATTATTCATGTTTGTTATTATCACACGGATCGGAAATTTTAGAATTATTTTTTGGAGCCACCTAGTGGTCACAATTGGAGTATGTAAAAACAACTTTCTGGGCTTTGAAAGGCGCTTAAAGATTGATTTATTATTCATTTTTGTTGTTATCACACGGATCGGAAATTTTAGAATTTAAAAAAAATTGGTAAGTGTCAACATGGTGACACACTCTTGACTATGTCAAGTTGACATACTGTAAACAACCCATTTGGAGTACAGAAAAAACCCTATTAAATACTCAGTAAAAATTAGTTAACTAAAAATATGAAAAGTGTCGTATATATTATACGGTGAATTATACGGTGAAATCAAATACCGAACTAAAAATTAAAGTTTGTTATTGCAATAGCATAGTCAGAGTATTTTATACTTAGCTTTGAAGAGAGGTCAGGAAGCCAGTTTTCATGCACTGCATGACATGCAGCCAAATAACACGCTGCAGGATTATTATTTGGCAAACGTAGGAGCTTTTCAGAAGTGTTATTTTATAATCTTGAAATTATACGACCACTTGGTTAACCACCAAAAACCGGTCTAAGTGCAAAGTCAAATTCAAACTTATAGCATTTCCAAGAATGAGGTAAAATTGGAAAATCCGTGTTGATAATTTCAAATTACGAATATACTGGACTTCCAAGCTGCCTACACAAACTATCGCGCCGTAAATTGACATTATTATTTTAGACTACGGAAATGGTAGCTATTTTTAATTAATTGTTCGATAATTATTGAATACTTGTCATACTTAGAAATAAATATTTTTTTAAAAATGCCGTCTCTTGGGAAAAGTAAATCAAAAAAAGAGAAACGAGGGAAAAGTAAAAGGCAAGTGCTCAAAATCACAAATCTTAGTTTTAAGACTGTTGTAATTTTTATATTCAATTTTTCCGATTGAGGAGGTTTTGTGTTTATTGAGGGCGAATATCGTAAAGACTACACATTGTGGAACCCAATAGTTCAATGTAATATTTGAACTTGAATCTTACATCCTGAAACATAATTTAAGATAACTGATTGCTCGACCAATCAGGAACAAACTTCAAAATAGAGTCCTATTGGTCGCAAAAAGCCTACTCCTCCGTGAGTTTGGTACTATGGTTTTCGAAAATTTGAAATAAATTCGCTCCAGAATAGCCAAAAAACGTTTTTTAAGCTAATTTTGAAGGTCTCGCGCAATAGCCTACTCCTCCCTGAATTTTTTAGTCAAAATTTCAAAACCAGTATGAATCAAGAGCTAATGAGTTGGCGGAGAGTTGTTACTATCGAAACTCAAATTTTGATGATTTTCTCTTCAAACACTTGACTTTAAGGGAGTGGGCGTCGATATCTCAGCTCCACGTATAATACTTTTTGATACACCTATTTCGTAGAGAATTTTCTGCCAAGTTTTTTCACTTGTAAGATTTTTTTTGGTTTTGAGATTTTTTCGAAGTAAAGTCGGTTTTTCGGAGGTTGAAATTAAAGTTTAAATTAAGGGTGACGATAATTGAGATTTCTCAGATAACTTTTTTGATTGCCCTAATTTGTAGAGAATTTGTCACTGAGTTTTTTAAGTCGTAGGATTTTTTCTGAATTTTGAATTTTTTNCAAATAAAGTAGGTTTTAGAAAATTTATACAGTAGTAGTATAGTAGTTCAGAATTTCAACAAAAACTAGAAATTAACAAGTCGTTCCTGAGACTTTGGAGGAAAAATAAAAAAGGGGATAGATTTGAACCTTAATCTAGGCTTTGCGGTGAATTTGATGTACAAATTGAAAAATGTTTATATATATTTAAGGAGGAGTATGCGTTTGCGCGAGGCTTTCAAATAACCTGTTTTGACCACTAGAGGCAAAATTTTGAAAAAAAGGCTTACATTTGGTGATGTGCATTTATATATTTCATTCTAAATTGCGAAAATTAATAAAAAGTGATGAAGATGAATGAGGAGTAGGCTTTTTAGTGCTTTGAGGGACGCCTACTGGAATTCAATTTTTTAAGCGTAAGTTAAACTATAAGATTCTCTGAATAGTAATGGCAATTTCCTTAAGAGTTGTACTATGTATTTGGATTAAAAAATAACTATTTATTATGCCAGGTTTCTCAGAAACTTCACTTGAAAATGTGTAAAAAAGAGCCCATTATCGACGCCCACTCCCTTAATTATTTGAAAATCCAGAAATTTTGATCAAAATGCTTAAAATGAAGACAAAATAAGTTCAAAATGAACAAAAAGTACTTTCCCGACGCTGTATTTGGTTAAAATACCACCAGCTTACTTCAAATTGTTCATATTTCCAGAAAAAACTATAAGAATAAAATTCTTATTTTTTTTGTTCGAACCAAAATGCCCCTTAGAAAAAGAAAAAAATTGACATAAATTAAAATTTTGAAAGTCTCATTTGAACCCACTCCCCAACTCTGATTCAGAGTTTTTTATTTTGAAAAACTTCTTTTTGAATGGAGTAGCGCAGACATTGGCGCTTCTATATCCCTTTACGAGGAAAATAGATATTTTTAGTTTGGTCTAGTACATTATGTTACATCATTCAGATTTTTTTTTAGCTAAAAATTTGCTTAAAACGAGTTTTTACGAAGAACCGATCCGATCCAATTTTTTGAGGACTTTACCGATCTGATCCAATTTTTTCGGGGAGTCCACCGATCCGATCCAATTTTTTCGGCGGGTTTACCGATCCGATACAATTTTCGAATGTGCCGACCCCTGGGTCTTACTGTTTAACAAAAAACACGCTAAAAAGTTTTACCGGTATTAAAAAAAATTAAAATTTCAAAATGCTAATTAGTTTTCTTAATTATCGTGATAATAATCTGTTATAAATTTCTACTAAAAACCCGAGTAGATACGAACCGATCAGGTCCGAGCAGATTTCTGAACCGATCATGAACACATATTTTGAAAAACCCTGTCTGAACCAAACCGATCACATTTTTTTCCGAGCAATCTGAACCAAACCCATCACAGTCGATTTTCGGGCCAAAAATACCCGAACCAAACCGATCATAAAAATGTGCTCTGGTGCCGACCCCTGGTTTGACCTATGGTAAAAATTAAAAAAAAATGTATTTTTTAACTCCTTGGTTAATATTTGTGAGGTTATAGTCGCGACTAGTCGTGGAGTATCATTTAGTACTTCTGTAAGCAAAAAAATAAGCGCAAAGCAGGTATAAACTCGCATTTCCCACCCTAGTCTAGACTCTAGATCATAATTACATTTTGCCATTTTGAGTTAAAAAAATATGCTGTATATTCACACTTCTCGTGAATCTCAAACTTTAGATATTTTGTGGTCATACAACAATGGTATTATGTTGATGCATATCTGACCACCATGTTTGTACTAAAAACGTCCACGATAATTTATTTTTCATCTTATTTAAAGTAATTTCTATCTGATAATAAATATTATATCATAAATGTTTGAAATAAAAACAAATGGATGCCACTTTCATGTACTACATAAGTTAGCCTGTTTAATTTACTCAAATTTTGTAATTTTAGAAGTTGTTTAAATTTTTTATTTTATTTTTGAAATGCTTAATCCGTACACGTCACATCCTCAAACTATTTCCGGTCCAAACGTTCTATCTTTTTTTCGGGTCGAAATGCACCGATTTGATAAGAATAGTTTCAAAGAAAAAAATTCTTTTGTTATTTTCGGCATTATTTTATTTTTTTCGAGTATTTTTCAATTCGATTCCAAAAACGTTTTTTTCTAATTTTCAAGCAGTAGCTGACAACTTTCCGAAATAAATTGTACTAAACTTAATATTTTTTCAAGGACTACAATTTGAACATCATTAAAAAAACTTTGTTAAAATTTAATCGTCGTCCTACCTTGATATAAACGCAAATCTGAAAATTGTTATTTATGAGCTCTTTAGAAGCCGTCGACACCAAGCAAAACTGACATCCTCTCAAAATGATGGTACTGCACCTTCACCCTTTGCTGTTCCATTAATCGATGTTGGAAACATAGAAAAAAGCAAAGCAACTCAAGATTTATTTTTTAAAGCTTTGACTGACATTGGATTTTTGGTCGTCACAAATCATGGAATTCCAGATGAACTTATTAAAAAAATTCGATATCATTCGACTCAATTTTATGAAGCAACTCATGAACAAAGAATAAGTTAATGGCTTTTAAAATTTTGAAGCGAATATTCAAAGTTTTTTGTATTGATGTCTTGAGGCACAATTATTCACAGGGAGAGGCCCGATATCGCCGATAGTTTCAAACGACAATTCCAAAAAAAATTATCGAATAAATTAACGAAATTAAATCGTGAAAAATGACGTCGTTCATGACGCACTCAAAATAATTTGTGAATTTCGTCTATATGGATCAAGGGCCCTTGCCCGACAAATCTTCACTATTTGAAAAATGCGAAATCCGATCATTTGATTGGTTGAAGCTGACCAAATATGACTTATGAAATCGGCCCATTCTGCAAACCATACTTTTGATTGGGTGCTAGTTTTCCGCGTTGTTTGTATCATTCAAATAGTCACAATCTGTCACTGAGGGCCCTTAATCCATATATCACCTTTTCGAGCGTATTTTAATATATCCCTTTAACGACCTTTTGTGAATGTAGGATGTGTTGGTTGGGGAACCAATCCTAACACTCCTAAGACCCCTCCTAGCCACTCATGAGGCCGCTTTTCAGCTCGCACATCCTAGATTCACAAAAGGTTGTTAAAGGAATATATTAAGTTTTTACAGATAAAGTCAAGTTTGGCTTCAGTCAGACTGCAGCAGTCTAAAATTTTTCCAAAAATCATTTGAAAATTTGGGCCTTTTTGAAATAAAATATAAAGAGCCATAAATTATGGCCCATGAATCATGGGCCATGATACAAAATAACTGAAAACTTCCAGGTGGTTGTTTGAAGGTTCAACTTTGGTCTGAAAAGTTTTTTCCCGTGAGATTTTTTGGACTTCACTATATAGTTTATAATGCCTATAATTTGGCTAAACTTATCTGAATTGTCCTTAAAGTTTTTGTAACAAAAATCTTATGAACGGCACAGAGAATACGGGGTGAATTCGCTAACAATTACCCTCGTTATCTTGCCTTAAAACCGGGAAAGGTTAAAATTGTGACCTGTTGACTATTTTCTTTGAAAGTAGAAATTACTGAAAATATTTTAGTAAAAACATCAGGTGACCTGATTCAGGTCACATTCTTTCTCGAAAGTTGATAAAGTCATTAATAAATGCAATTAAACACAAAAAAAATACGTATAGAAATTCTATCAGCATTATGCTTCAGATCTGAGTCAGTCAAAAAAAATTTTGTAAATTGAGAAACGAAGTTTGTGGAGCTCAAAAAATTAGGGTTCAAAATAAGTTTCATTTTTTTTGTTCGGCATATAAAGCTTGACATACATTTGATTTTCTTCGACTATACCTAGAATACACGTATATACATGTAACAATAACTGTATATAATTTTTGACCATTTTTTATTTGACTCATATACATCCTAGTATGTTACATACAGTAGTATATCCTACATGAAATACTCACTATCTCTATAGACTATAGCGCGTGTTCGAAGCCCGCTAATGTTGTCTTAGTGATCGTCTTGAGTATGATTATAGGCAAGGGTGCTTGATATTGGGACCGCCAAAGTTGATCGGTGTGTAATTACTTAAGCAATCACTAAGACAATCACGTAGACAACATTAGTGGAATTCGAACACGCGATATAGAGAAAGTAAGCATTTTTAAGATCGACTTAGGTTGGGAAAAGGATATAACACTTCATAAGCTTGACCTCAACAAACAGGTCAGACATAAAACAAAATCAGATTAGTGAATTTAGTGAAGTCAAATTAGTATAAGGAGCTACTAATCAGCTCAAGATATAAATTATAAAAGCCGCTTCAGATTTTGTAAGGACAGTCCAACCAGATTGATGATTCATGAAGGTTCAGGATTTACAGACGAAAAATATAAAAATTCAAGGTAAGTCTTTAATTAACTCAGAACCGCATCCTGATATAAACTTGTTGCCCGTACGGCTCTACGGAGCCAAATTAATTAAGATGTGAAAATTTATATACTCATTTCGCTAATTGATTATGAACCTTTCTATTAATTAACAATATAAACATTGTGCGTTTATTTCACTTATTTTTTTCAAGGGTACCAATTACAGTGAGTGACCCAAGAAAGCCTCAAATTTTAAGAAATTCAGTTTTGAGCTGTATTGGGTCTCCCACATTACGTGGCGACGCCCTGATTATTTTTACGTGGACTTCATATTTTTCTTAATATATTAAAGTTATTCGATAATCATATTTATGATGATCATATAGGATTACAACGATGTTAAGGCTGAAAACATCGCTGTTATTTTCAAAATAATCATAAAAATTGGCGAAAATTTACTTTTTCAATTGGAATCTTAAAGCAATTTAACATATAATATCTATCGCATGTTCAAGACAGCAGCTCAATTAATTCACATGTAAATAACTTGTTTTCACAGTAAATAAAAAAATGGTCTCACTATTGATATTTGTAAAACTGTCATAAAACATAAAAGTTATTCTGAAAAATGGGGTAAAGTAAAAACTCAAAATTTGTGTTTACGGTACGACAAATGTAATTATGACGTCAATATATTTTCTGTTAAAACGTTCTGTCATTTTGTGAGTAATTCAGGTCAATGAAAATATTATATTTTTAAATATTAGTTGTTTTTTCATAATTCAAAAAACTTTGTTGTATATCGATTATTGAGCCTCCTGGGCATTTTTTACCACTTTTTTCGCCAAAATTTTTTTATAATTCGGCTTTTGAAAACGACTGATCCTATTAAGTTTTTAGATAGCTCAAACTGAGCACAAATATGAAAATACGAAAATTAAAAAATGGTCCGAATCGGACCATCTTTTGATTTGTTTCTGAGATTACATAAATTGTTTAGTTATCAGTTTTTGTTAAAAACTCAAAAAAGTTGTCTGAGTCGGACCATTTTATTACATTTATTTTTCTCTAAATATTTCTCAGTTTGAGCTATCTTAGAACTCAATCCGATGAGTCGTTTTCCAAAGCCAAATTATATAAAAAAGTTGGCTAAAAAATGGCAAAAAATGTTCTGGAGGCACCGTAGTCGATATTTTAAACAGTTTTGTATAATTGACAAGGACAAGCAAGTTGAAATAAGAAATATAAAATGCCCTCTTTCTCCGGCTTCGGCCGATTTGAAGGTCAATTTCGGAAAGATCTCAGATTAAAATTTAGAGAATTTAATGCTAAAAAAATAAGAAACTGACAAGTTTGTGAAAGTATAATTCTCGGCAAATATATTTTGACCTTATACATATTGGTATTCTACAATTTCGAAAGAAATAATTAAATTTTCTCTAACAAAAATTTTTTGTGAAAAACGGTAATTTGTTCTCAGGTTTGTATTTGGTGTTTTTGAACAAGACAAATTACCAGATTAAATACTTTACTTCTACAAGGCTTTTGGTTTCACCATGTGGTTTACCATGCGGTTTATCTATGCTGCTACGAGAAAGTACATGACAAAAATAAAATTGGTGGTTATGCTGCTACAACATAGTTTAGAAATATTTTTTTTTTAATTCAGAGATGATTTTTATTCATAAACGTTTCAAATCGACTTTATATGATTTGAAATTTATCAGAAATGGTAAACAGTATATCGTCGCTATCATATCGATTTTTTTTATAAGTAAAAATAAGAAAATAATTATCAACGTAATAATCAAATTAAATTAAGAAAATATTTACGATAATAATTCACTCATACCATATTTGCCTTAATATTGTAATAATCAAATATTTTCATTAAATCGAGAAAACCAACAATTTTTATCTAAAAAACGTGATTTTTCATGAATATTTTGAACATATTTCAAAATATTTCTTGATTCCCAACAGATATACTCAATCGACAATAGTATTTACTTATTTAGTAGAACAAAGCATCTAATAAGAGTTTTCTGTTAAAACGATAAAAAATAGCCTCCTGAAAAAGCTATTTGCCCTTGGCGGAATTTTTTTTATATGCTCCGGAGGGTGAAGGGTAAAGTCTAAATATATGAAATAAATTTATACGGACATTACTTTAAATTTCCTATATCCCTTTATCACTTTTGGTTAGAATGGTAGCCACTTACTCTTTTTAACGTGTGATTTTAACGTACTCGTCGGGCTGTCCAAAAAGTGATAAAGGGATATCCCTTAATTACACTTTGGTTAGAAAGCGTAGTTGGGAGATTTTTCCAGTGTATATAAGCCTAAAAAATCTCTCAACTACGCTTTCTAACCAAAGTGTAATAAAGAGATATCCCTTCAACACTTTACAGGAGTCTATAATTCTGATTATACTAGAGTGATATTTTATAAAGGGAATGAAATTTGCACTCGATAAGGTCACCGTGGGCACTAATAGTCTGGCCACAGTTTTTTTCTAAAGTTTTCTGGTCATGCTAAAATTTTAGGCCTATGTCACATAGGCTATAAGTAGGGCTAACGCGCAAAAAATAGGTACTCGATAAAAGGGTCGCATCAATCTGAGAAATTTTGTTCTAGGATAGTTTTTGACACTGAAAATTTTTGGTCAAAAATTTTATTTGCTCCGATCACTGGATAAATGGCGGTGCCAAATAAAATCACATTTCATAAAATTTAATACAATTAATAATTTAAGATATGCAAAAGGTTTTGCTTAGTGCTGATTGGTCAAAAAATAAAATTGCTCAAAAGTTACTTTTGACCCCGGAAACGAACCCACAAGGTTAAATAAGACCAAGACACATCTTTAAAAAATTTTAAGATATCGTAGAAAGTTATTAAAAGGAGGACTTAAAGTCCTTAAGGAGGTAGTGTACGTAATTTTTGACATTTTGGAGGCTTGGTACGGCTAAACTAATGATGGTAGAACATTTCTCATCAATACATATGAAAGATCTATCCTTGATCTGGCGATTCCATTAAACAATTCATTACCACTCCCATCAACCATCTGGTTAACCGCGGTTAAAGACGAGTCCGTCAGCGAGTCCGTTTTTTAAAAAAACAAGGATCCTAGAGCTTATATCGGAAAGTTTTGAGATTTGGTGAGAATCCGGAAAATTGTCTGAATTTTAGTGAATGAGAGCTATTTTTTCAATTTTTGCCTCAGGGATCAGCAATCTGGTTGAATATGCCGAAAAATGGCGTTTTTTCGACGTTTTGATAGAAGGCTTTTTCTGTGAAAATGCAAGAAACGTCATTTTCGGAATATAACACGCTCAAGGGTTGATGAACATCGAATGGGGAGTACTTTTTTGAATTTCGGCCTGATTGGCTGTAAATCGACAAAAAAGTGCGCGAAATCGACAATTTTGAACATAAAAATGAAAATTAGAAAATCTCAATGCCACCAAAAGATTCCTTGTATACGATTTGCTGGACACGATAAAAGCAACTATGGTCTCATTTTCAACACAGCAGATTCTAGAAAAAAAATAGGGTTTTTTTATAAATATTTCGTTTTGCGATCTAGCGCTGTTTGTGTTGAGACCATAGTTGCTCATATCGTTTCCAGCAAATCGTATACAAGGAATCTTTTTGTGGCCAAGATTTCTAATTCTCACTTTTATGTTCAAATTGTCGATTTCGCGCACTTTTTTTTCCATTTACAGCAATCATGCCAAAATTCAAAAAGTACTCCTTTATTCGATGTTCATCAACCTTGGGCTGTTATATTCCAAAATGACGTTTCTGCATTTCCACAGAAAAAGCCTTGTATCAAACGTCGAAAAACACCATTTCGGCATATTTAAACCAGATTGCTGACCCTGAGGCAAAAATTGAAAAAATAGCTCCCATCACTAAATTCAGACAATTTTCCGAATTGCTTTTTCGACTCGTGTTTAACCGCGGATAACCAGATTGTTGGTGGGAGTGGTACTGAATTGTCTAATGAACGAAGAAAATTGTCAATTCTAAACCAAATATATTTATTTAGCAGTTCTGTAAAAAGCAAAAATTCATAGAAGGAGATTTTATGCTTTTAATTTTAATTTGTTAAATAATGAGCCCAAATCGGCCGAATGCCCATAAAATGGGGGGTTATGTTTTTTATTCAATTTTGTTGAAAAATGAGCCCCAAATCGACTAAGGCCGATAAAAAGGGGGTTTATGTTTTTTATTTAATTTTGTTGAAAAATGAGCCCCGAATCGGCTGAGGCCGATGAAAAGGGATTTTATGTTTTTAATTTAAATTTGTTCAAAAATGAGTCCAAAATCGGCCGAAGGCAAAAAGAAGGGAGTTTTATGTTTTTAATTTAAATTTGTCAAAAAATGAGCCCAAAATTGGCCGAAGGCCGATAAAAGGAGGGTCTATGTTTTTAATTTGAACTTGTTTGAAAATGAGCCCGAAATCGGCCGAAGGCCGATAGAAGGAGATTTAATGTTTTTAATTTGAATTTGTTAAAAAATGAGCCCGAAATTGGCCGAAGGCCGATAAAAGAGGGGGGTTTATGCTTTTTATCAAATGTTTAACTCGCAGACTTGATTTCTGCCATCCAGCTGCCATTCACCATTTGTTTTTTTCCGGACCTTTGAGTAACTGTCAGGACGTTTGAGTATGTTAGTGTGTTATTGAAATACAGGTATCATCAAATACTTCTCAAATAAAAAAAAAACTAGTAATTATGTATGAGTTTTTATTGAAATAAGATGTCAGATCCTGTCCGGATTTCTGACTGTCAGAAAATCAGTCTAAAAAACATTACGTTTTCGCGTTTTTAATTTCCGATTTTATGATATAATTTTTAAAACATCCGCTTTTAAAAGGAAATCAAGAATACCTGAGACGCCCACTAAACAAATAACTACACATATTTTGGCGCGAAACTTGATATTCAACAATCATAAGAACATCTCGAGTTTATCTGAAGATAATCTGCAAAAAAAAGTACATAAAGTGTATAAGTTATATTAATTTGTAAAATGCGCTTTAAGGAGACAAACTTTTTTTTCGAAAATCTGTCGCTTTAAGGGGTCATAGGAGATTACGCGCGCTTTAAGGGACTACTTTAACGGGTCAGGACTGTAAGGACTAGCTGAAATTCGCCGTCCAACAACTTGTCATTCAGAAAAATTTTGGGTGATATTTTCAGATTCACATTGTGGAGTTTTAAAATTAATTTGAAAGAGAGCTTTTTTAATTCATTTTTTCCATCATTTTTGGCTGATTTAAAGTGACTTTTAATCAGTCTCATTTAATTTATGGAATGGACTGTTCAAAAAACGCGTAGGCGTGTATGCAAACAAACAAAAATATGAATGTGTTTCCAAACACCTATTCATTCCAAGAGCTTTATACGAATGAACGTCGATTGGCTAACGTTCATCTGAAAACAAGTAGTTCTAGTGACGAGCATCATCATCTAAATTAAAAAACGTAGATAGAAAGACATTTATAGATTAGTTTAATTTCTAATATGAATCTTTATGTCTTTTTTAATTAATTATCATTGTTTTGTTGAACCCATCCACTTGAAATATCGTCTTTCATTCAATTTTTCTTCAAGGTCAAATGTTTAATATTACCGAGTTTAGCATGAATTAGGTTAGTCCGATTTTTAATGAATCATTTCGGTATCACATTTATTTGCAGTAAAAAGTCTTGAGGCCAAGTTAATTTCATCGTTTAAAACCACTTTCGAGAAAAAACTTCAAATTAGAGACTCCAAGGTCAACTTAAAAACATTTAAACTCCGAAATAATATTCAATTCTGCATGTAAGTGATAAACCTCGCGAATCGAACGTCATTTAATTCAATTTTCCCACGTCTGCGAGAAAGGGCAATAGTATTTGGAAACAATAGTATGACGATAGGCGTCGATGGGATAACTACTCTGACTTTTCATTGGCTTAAAATCATACTAAAAGCTACTTTTAAGTATCACTTTTAAGTAATACCGGTCACGGGGCCTCCTAGGCATTATTTGCCACTTTTTTAGCCACAATTTTTATATAATTCGGCTCTTGAAAACTACTTATCCGATCAATTTATTAGATAGCTCAAACTGAGCACAAATATCTAGTGAATAATAAAATAAAAAAATTGTCCGAATTGGACCATTTTTTGATTTTTTTCTGAGATTACTGAAATTGTTTAATTATCAGTTTTTGTTAAAACAATTGGAAACAATGATCTGATTCGGACCATTTTTTAAGCCGAATTATATAAAAATGTTGGCTAAAAAGTGGCAAAAAATGCCCAGGAGGCCCCCTAATCGATATAATCTATAAATAAAACTTAAGGGGGTTGGCGTAGTAATCTGGTACCTTTAAATCACGCCTCAGAATAATTCTAGGGCAGTTGTGAAAAATATGAGGAAACTTGTTTATAGGTATAGCCTTCGTCTAACGATTCCATATCTTATACTCAAAACTGTAACACCGCAGCACCAGGTGAGTCAATTCTAGAACACCCAAGCGTTTTTTCAAAGTTATACTTCTATTCGGCCTCACATACAACGCGTCTGAAAAGTCACACAGAGTACGNAATTTCGCTCTTGTATTTTCTAGAATCCCTCTTGAACGCCGATTTTTACAATTTTTTGTCTTCAAACTGATACTTTTTTAAGACGAATGTTCAGAATAAGGTAGATAAGTAAAGTGTGGGATTTCAAGTGAACCGGAAATGAGAAAAAAGTTCGTCTGATAGGAACAAAAGTACCACCAAACTGAAGCTAAGAGCCGTCAAATTCAGCGTCAAATTCGATAATTAGGTTTAACATTTTTGCTTGAAAATAATTGGAATTTCTAGAATTCGATTGAGATATTTCCGATTATTTAAATGTCTTGCATCGTTTTTGGTGGGTCAAATTCACCAATAAAAAATGTCTATATCATGGTGCACCATGGTAGAATACCGGTTTTATGCGGGTTCAAGCAAAAAATATTCGAATTTTGAAAATTCTAGATTTTGTTCTAGTTTGTTTTGAAAAAAATAATTGCCACCATAAAATTTTTTGCGTCAACTTTAGGCATAATCGATATTAATTTATTATAAATTAAATAATCCTGAAGATGCTTAAATAAAGTGAAACGTAGATGAATAAATGTTATGTCTTTTTATAATATAAATTAATTCTTTAAACGCCTCAAAAAATTACGACGCCCACCCCATTAACCCTTGTGAGCACAGAGCCACAAGTGTTGGCCCAAGCATACTAAATCATTCAAAGGCAAAATGGGATCGTCGATCTTTCTTTCAAACACATTATACAAAATTTTATTCGGTTCCCAAAAAATAATTGAAATTTTTTCGAATGTTTGGTTCCAGTAATTACGAGGTGTTGATTTATAAGGACTTTTGGCCTATGTTATCACTTCCTGAAAAATTATTTCGAAACTAGACATTAAATACAAATGTGAGATAAGCCAGTTTTTTAGAAAAGTGTTTTGTGCATGCAAAACAGTTTGAAATAAAAAATTTATTGGTATCTAGGCAGATAATTTTTTTTCGGAAGTGAATTTCCTTAATTTTCAAACTTCAAGTATCCCATGAAAAAATGTATTTACACAAAGGAATTTAAGCAATCAAAAATTGTCACAGTTGTACTTCAATACCATTTTTACTTGAAAAAAAGCTGTTAATAATCTTGATTATAGAGAAAAATAAACATTTTTATCAAATCATGAATTTTTCCATTATATTTTTTGACTTATTATAAATTACTTTTTATTTTATGAAATATAAATCAAAGCGACAAAACTATGATACGGCCAGTCTTGTGCGACAAATATAAGTAACTTGTGAAGACAACTGGACCGTGTATCACGTGATATGGTATACCTTGCTTTTCTCATTATATTTTCTAAACAAAATTGAAATTCTAGAATATAAAATGTTGGATGCAAAAATATTACCTTTCAAATTCTATAGCCAGAAATTCAACTGCCTTTAGCTTTCTGTAAAATAACATTCAAAGTAGAGCCACAATTGTGGCTCTGGTGCCTTGCAGAACTTTTTTATATCTCACAATGGTTAAGGGGTTGAGGGTTAAGGTGCGGGAAGTTGGTCACTTTTGACCCCGGGAGTCTGCCTAACCTCTCCGAATATTTGAAAATTATATTGTCCATCTGAAATATACCAAAAATGTACTAATGTAATTTTAATTAGAACTCGTTAAATTAGTTTGAGTATTCAAGGCGGTAAACCGAACGCGTTTTACTTTTTTAAAACGCCAGTCCTGTTCTAACGGACAGCCTGACGATACTGAAAATGCCTAGAATAAAGTTAATATTTGTCTGAAATTTTGAAAAAGTATTTAAAAGTTTTTGTATGCTGCGTACTGGTTCGTGACTACTGGTTGAAAAACCCGGTTTTTGACCAAATTCGTATCCAGTTATTATTAGTGATGAACATGTCAAAATTTGATTCTTCAACGCCCACTTAATGGTTATAAGAAGTAATATGAAATTAGATTGGTAATTTAACGTTATAGCTCATTCGTCAAAAATTCATGTTGATTGGACTTTTTTCGGTTTTTTTTTGGTATTGAGAGTACTTATTCAATTTCACATTTGAAGACTGGATATCCGATTTTTTTTTAAAAAAAAGCAACTTTTTAGCAAATTGTGTGCTCGAGGTTAATATGCATTCGTTTTTACAATATCTTGTTTGATTTTTTTTGCGAGAACGTTCAAAGTTCGGCTGCGTCTGATTCGCCAGATTTCCCAATTTTTGAATTAATTTTTTAATTTTTTCAAAAAGATTTTAATACTTATTTTTTTCTTATACGCTTCCATAAACAAGAGACGAATGCCGGAAAAAGATAATAATCTGATATGGGTCTTCTCAAAATACAGCGGTGCGGTATAATCGTATATAACAATTATTTTGTCAGTATTTCATAAAACAGAATGACTCAAATATCCATATTCGGAGTACATGACTACAGATTATGCTTTAATGAAAGATCCCTTTCAATACTTTTATGACTTAAAAAATGTTGAAATTATTTCAGAATTACGAATTTTTTCTCAATCAAAAGAAAAACTTGAACGAAAATTCTTAAAATTCTTTTCAAGTTTTTTCCTTGATTATTGGAACAAATTTTTTTCCGCCAGACGCATTTTTATCCAATTGTTTCGATTTTTCGATGGCAATTGTCATGAGATAGCAAGGACAATTAATATGCAGCTGGTGCTGGCCGATTAACTAAATACACATGTAGGGTTATCAGAGATTTCAAAATTTCTTTATTTGAAATTATCACGAGCGATGTTATTGTCCATAGGATTGAACCGCAAACGACCATATACCCTTACAGAGGCGAGAAAATCTCGGCAAAATTTTTCTGGATCTGATCTGAAAATCCAAGTAAAAAGTTATCGATACTTGCCTTTGAAATTGGTAATTTACAAAAAACTATCAATCAAGCAACATTTTAAAGACGTCAAAAAATTTAATTCCAGTTGTTACTACTGGAAGAAAATCTTGAGCTAGATCTTTTATTCTGCGGATTCACCATCTAGAAAAAATATTGTTGAAAATTTTTTTTTGAGATTTTTTAAAAAATTTTCTAAGTGGATTCAAGATTACAATTGCAGCTACCTGGTGCACGTTAATTAAAATTAAGTTTCCTCTCAAAGGGGGGGGGGGTGTAGAATCTCGAGATACGGCCTCCGTCGGTTACTCCCTTAGGAAGGTGGGTTTCGCAAATGTGGAGCCCTTCCAAGGTCATTTCCCATTCAAACAAGCAAAGGTGAATTCCAAAACATTTGTTTACTAACAGAAACCATACCTTCGCGGTAATTTTGAATTTAACAGTAACCGATACAATCCCCACCTACGCGACACGTACGCTTTTTAAAACGCCTCTTAAAAATACACGCAGTTGGTACCTACTCCCTCAATTTCAATCATTTTTTATTATTTTTTTGTGGGGGCTCTGGGGAAAAGCCTAAAAAATCGTGCCAAAATTGCCTTTTGATTTAAAGATTTTGCTTTCGGCGGACAAAATAACGGCAAAAAAACTAAAAATTGAAAATTTTGAAGGTGATCAGTTGGGAGGCTTCAGCCAAAAGCTTCTCCTCCCACGACCAGTTTGAGAGATAGATTTTGACTCATACTGCATCTGAAAGCAACAAGACTTGTTCACAATAAACTAAATTTTTTTTCCGAAATTGTGCTTCGGCGTCTCTTGTGGCGCCATGTCAATTTTTCATTTTATTGTCCAAATTGGTTTGAAAATGGTCATTTGGGAGGCCTGCAGACAAAAGCATCTCCTCCACCAGTTTGAGAGATATAGTTTTGGAACCGTACTGCATCTAAAGCACAAAGACTTCGTTTCAATCATAACTAAAAAGTTTTTTTCGAAAATTTTGCTTAGGCAGTCTCTTGTGGCCAATGTCAATTTTTCTATTTGGAGCCTAAATCTTTTGACAAAATTTAGAAACCAAAAAAATGCTTCTAAATAATTTTTCCGTAAATAACACACTTTTAAGGATTTTTGGTGCTAATTTTTTAACTCGGTAGCGTCAAAAAGAAAACAAATGAGTGGTAAATATATGAGTTTGAGATGGACTGCGAAGTAGAACTCCTACGTCATTAGAGGTCAAATGTGGTCGCCGACCCTCAATCAAAAAAACGGGTAAACCGAAAACGCTTAATTTTACTGGCCAAAAATCAGCCTTCTAGCACTATCATACGGCTTTCGCTAG
>SCLH01000130.1:223673-235175 GCA_004367855.1 Oikopleura vanhoeffeni
TTTGGAAGAAAAATTAATTATTTCTGAAGCCAGGTTTCTCAGAAACTTTGCTTGAAAATGTGTAAAAAAGAGCCAAATTATCGTCCCCCACATCCTTAAAATCGATTTTTTTTGAAAATTTTTCAAAAAAAAATATCCTGGGTCTTAAAATGACCAGAAAAAAATTCTCTATTTTTGAAATTTCTTATTTCAAATTGTCCAGAAGAGGCCAGGCCTCGGCACGCCAAATTTACCAATATGGACGAAAAACCCCACGCACAATTATCAGCCAAAATCTTTCTATTGCCCATATCGCCGAAAGGGCCAATATCGCTGAAAGGGCAAATATCGCCGAAAATGCGTGGGCGTCCGAGGTTTTTATCCCAAATTAGTTTGAGTGCGTCATAGATGACGTCATATTTCGAGATAAAATTTCCCAAATCTAGGTTTTTGAATTTTTATTTGATTGTGTTCGGTGGAGTGCTTAATTCTACACAATTAAGTATTTTTTTCATTTAAACCTATTGTGAAACTTCTTATTAAATTAAAAAAAAATATGACGTCATTTTGAACGCCCACGCGTTTATGATTAAAAAAAGGCCGAAATATCACCAAATTTTTTTGCTTGGAATTTTGTTGCTCTTTGGTCACTTAACGCAGGTTTCTACCCAGTTCGGAACATTCCTGTAAATCACTTTTACTTATTTTTAGTATTTTTCATTAAAATTGAGGTTTATTAATTTCAAAAATACTGAGACAAAATAAGAAAAAAAATCAAGAAAGGAAATTAAAAAAATTCTAGAAATTTTTTTTATGGTATGACCGGAAATGCATTTTGTGGCCTTCCTGAGGCCATTTGTTGCATTTATCATGTCCCCTACCTGAAATAAAAAAAACCGTTGAGTACCACCTTAATCCGAGCTCACGCGAGTTTAGAAATCAATTTTAAAAGTTCATTGTTTTAAGATAACGTCACCCTATGGACAGTTTTAACTTGACATAAACTGCCTACTTTTACTTCGGGTTTATTTTTACTCCAAATGTTGTAGTAGTATCGGGCCGGCTTTGATTGTGAAGGCAGCAACTGTGATAAGGTCATAAAATATAATCGTGCGAACGCTTTTACTCAACTTTTGACATTTTTAAGTGTTTCAAAAGGCTGTAAATTATTTTAAAGAATAAAGTCTTTTTGATAAACTGAATAGTTCATATTTTTCAAAAATTATTAAATGATGAAATTCATCAGTTCAATTCGTGTTATAATTAGTTGGACAGTTCTCAATTATTTTCCACTGTATAATATAAAATATCTCTCACACTGTCCGCAGTCAGATTCAGCTCATTTTTTTTACTTGCTAGAAACTCGGGAATTCCCCGACTAGAAAATTGGGGAAATTGATGACGAACAAAAGTTCCGTTAAGGAAAGTCCGAGTTTTGACCACAAGGTGGCCAAAAATCGTTTTGAGACGTAAAAATTTGATATAAATGAAGTTTTTGAAGCTTTTGCTCGATTGCGTACACCATAATATGCTTTTTCCAACCTAAGTAGATGTTGAAAATGAGGGCTATCTCTATAGCGCGTGTTCGAATCCCATCAATTTTGTCTTAGTAATTGTCTTGGGTGTGATAATAGGCAAGGGTGCTTGATATTGGGAGCGCCAAAGTTGATTGTGCGTAATCATTAGGGAATCACTAAGCAATCACTTAGACGAACATCAAGTTCAGGAATTCGAAACACGCGCTATAAGTCTATAGAGATGAATCGTCTCTTTTCAAGAAATCACATTAGGTTGAGAAAGTAATCTCTTGTTCACGAAATAAGTACTTCTTAAAAATAAGTACTCAGGGGGGGGCAACTATTGCCGCAGGAAGTTTTTTGGCAAGAAATGATTCGGCACATATTGGACATTCTGGGCAATATGAGGACGTTCGGAAAGTATACGAGGAATAATAAATATTTTCGCTTCAAAAAAAATGAAAAAACCCGTGTGTTGACAATGACGTCATATGAGATAGAGTCATTCGAGAAATCTATCGTGCGTGGTGTCCCTGAGCGTTTTTATTATATGTCATCTTATCAATATGTAACATTTTTCAATTTTATAAGGTTTCAGCGATAGGTTTGAATGACGTGAATCACCAAAATGTGTAGAATGTAATTCTCCATTAAACGCAATCAACTAAAAGTTAATTAGAGTAGATTTGGGGAAAATAATCCTGTAAGTGACGTCATTCATGACGCATACTAAGTAATTTGAGATGTAAATCTCAAAAAAAATCGGCGATTTCGGCAAATTCGGCAATATTGGGCATTTTCGGCAATATGGGAAGAGGAATTATTTTAGCCAAAAATGTTGATTTTGCCTAGGTTAAATTCGGCAATATCAGCACATTCGGCAATATTGGGCCGAAGCTATTGGCCCCCTGTATATAATATAGTAACTATATTTTTGAAAAAGGCTGATTTTTGTGAGACAAGAGATTTCTTTTTATTTATTTAACAAACAAGTTAAAATTTAATAATAACAAAAACCCAGTCATTGAAAATATAATCGAATCAAATACTGGGACTTAAAAAATGCAGTCAATCGTGGCGCTGAAGTTCAAATAGTATAATGCCTGTCATTGCTAATCTGCCAATGTACTCAATTTTCAACTGTGAACTTAACCGCACGTTTTACTGCTTTTCCGAAAAAATATTTAGAAAAATTTTGTGAAATTTTTTGTTCGAATTTTTTTTTGGTTATTTACCTGGGAGCAAACCGATAACAACGTTTTGAATTCCGAAAAAATTATGATTCTATCATGTACAGATCTCAAGAGAAAGCCCTCCGTCGGTTACTCCCTTAAAATTCAGTGGATCCTGAATTTGACCAGCATATTTGTTCTAATTCGTTACGGTATATATAACCCCAAAAAAATCAAGGTCAACTCAGATCGTCGGTTTGCTAATCAAAATATTACAAATCATGAGTCAATTATGACCACGAGGAGCGGTCAACTTGAATATAGTATGGATAAGAAAAAAAACTCTTCCATCACTACCAGAAAAAAGTACAAAAATATTTTAAATTAAAACGTTTATTAGAATCATCAACCTTGGTATTTTGATAATTAGATACTTTTCTCCATCTCAATGCAATAATAATATAAAGTTTTTATCAAAATTGTTTCATAAAATCATTCTTAATAAATCCTTTTCAAATAGTTTTTTTCTCACCATGGTTCCCTATGATTGATTCTTTCATGATTGTCTCTAAGTCGAAAAAGTGAGCGCATTTCTAAACAACACAAATAAATGGATCTCCACCCCATATATGACTGAACTACTAAATTCAAAGCTTGCTGAATTTCGCTGGAATGATGCAGCCAATTATCAAGGTTATCTGAATCCTGGCTATCTCGATCATGCTCCCCGAGCTTCAAAAAAAGAGGAAATTTTTTCGGACTGGGGGATTGTTATCGATATATAGACAGGATTTAGATATACCTTGATAAATAGTTGCATCATTCCCGCGAAATTTAGCAACATTTGAATAAAGTGAAAATCGTAATCGATATGATAAGTTGAAATATTAACATATTTTTCTGAGAAAGCTATTCATCTCCTAGCATTTAGCATCAATTGAATTAAGCATTCCGGTTGGATACGGAGAGATCCGTATCACCGCATTAATTTCGATTTCTTTAAAAAAGAGTACTTTTATATTATGACAGTGAAGTTTACTGTTAGAATATTGAAATAAAAACCGCACAAGCACCGATGTTTTAAAGAAGGTTTAGGGCTTAGACTTTAGGGTCTGTATCTTTAGGGTCTCTATCTTATCTTTTGATCCATAACAAATAAGAACATTATAAAAAATATAATTCCGAAAAGAATTTTCGAAAATTTTTCTGGTAATTTCAGATCAGAAAATAAGATTATGTTAAACAATATACAAAAAGCCCTAGTTTCAGATCTCAACAAAGTAAAATCCTCAGGGATAATAAATCTAGCCAACTTACGCCTATGCAAGTTTTGAAACTTAAACTAGATCACTTTCGTAGCCATTTCCGAATTATTGCCAAAAATTTCAAAAATCATTTTGTCCGAGAAGAGTCTGAGGCGTATTTCATCAGAACCATGAAACCAGATTTTAACTGCCAAGCTGACCACAAATGCTTTGCTATTTTTAAAACAGGACTGTTTTTTAAAAACTATTTCAGTCCAAAAAAGTTTTTCTGAACAATCTTTTTGAACTTCTAGAATTCGCCAAGTCTTGTATTTATCTAATTTTCTCACTGTATAAATCATACAGTATGATTCATACTTGATAATGGAATAAATCTGAAACGTCGTAGATAATATTATTTTAATATACAAAAATACACATTTTAATGGTGTTTATGACTAAAACGACCACCGGAAAGGCAAAATTAAAATTTTGTTTCTTTTCAAATCAAACTCAGGAGCGCTCCAAGTCAAAATAAATAATAACGTGTCAATAGTGAATCACTATTAGTGATCTAGCCAAGCGCTTGAATGATAAATTGAAATCATCAAAATTTTCTATGTTAACCCAGACCGCCACATTTTTTCACAACAATTACACAAAAAACAGTATGTCGAAGGAATTTCACCACTCGAATTTTTTTTTTCAAAAAAAGTGGGTAACTTGGCTTTCACATTATGTAACTGACTTGTGTTTATAATGAGTAAATTGAAAGTTATAAACTTTTTAAAATGTCAAATTTTCAATTTTGAGACCATACGACCTCCTCAACCCCGGTACTCAGACAGTGATAAAAAAATATGAATTTATAAATTAGTTTGGCTTTGGTTGTTATTCCATCTTACACAAAAATTTTTTGGCTATTAAAATAGTCTAGTTATAACCTCGTGACATAAAGAGGGAATTAAATATGATTTTTCAAAGTCAGTAAGTGCCGATTGACTTGTATGAGTACAGGGTACTTAGTCAGGGTTGTTTTGAAATGCTGAGGACACGAGTTAAGATATATTTGCTTCATCAACAAAACTTTTGGCGAGCAGATAGTAAGTTTATCAAGTTGAAAATATATATTTAAGACATATATATACGAGGTATAAACGAGTTTCTAGAGAAATTATTAATTCTAAAATTATTCTCAAAATTGATCGATAACTTTGTAAGTGCTCTGTTTGTAATGATTGAGAGGGTGACATGAGACTTTTCTGGAAAGTATATTTGAACGATCTATTCTTGAACACCAACTCAATCCACATGTTTAACCGCGATTACACACGATTTCCTCGTCTTTGATAAGTCGAAGGATCCTGGAGTTTAACCCTTGGGGGCACAGAGCCTTTTGAAACGCTCAAGCTACTTTGAATCATCCAAAAATAGTGCATAAAATGTTCGCAGACACTGTTCTTTCAAATACATTTTAAAAATCGGTGATTCCGATCAAAAAATTATCTAAATTTTTTTCTCGCTAATAGGTTTAAATTTCATGGCAAGTTGGTTGAAAGGCCATTTTTCGTCTAAGTCTTACGTTCATTTTGCAAAAAATTTCATTCCAGGAAGTTCTGGGCGAGAATATTTTTTTATAAGTGAAATTGCAATATATCTAATTTCAATATAACTCATGGAAAAAATGAGATGTTTTCAAAAAATATTTAATTTGTGAAAATCATGCCAGAGTGGTACTCTTATACCATATTTGCCTTAATATTGTAATAATCATCAATAATTTCATTAAATCGAGAAAAATACTTATTTAAAAAAACTTATTAAAAAAAAAATTTTTTAGATTCACAACAAATATGCTCAATCAGACAAAAGTATTGAGTAGAACAGAGCGCTGCGCAGTTATTGAGATAAACATACATTTTCTGGAGCATACCATGACGTAGTATCACGTGGTTTAATTAACCTTGTTTTTCAAACGTTTTTTCTAGAATTAAACATAATATTTCTAGAATTTGAAATTTATTTTTGGAAAATTTAACTCTTCAACTTGATCATAAAGGAAAGATTCGGGACGAACCCATTTGCCATGCTTTTCGATTGAAGCACCGGTGAGGCAGAATAGCGCACAGTGAAAACCGCAATAAAGACCGCGCGAGTCTGATTTGGATCGTTCTTTTCTGACAATTGCGGCTAAATCAATGCTGAGCAAATAAATAGCATATTTTTGCAAAAAAATTGTTCAAAATCTCGATTATTAACAGGTGCTAGATTATCCCACAGTGAAAAATCATATAAAATATAATATAAAACAAAAAAGTCCAAATAATTTATTTTCGAAATTAATCGTATTTTATTTATTATCAAAAAGAACAATTAATTTTTATTAATGTTCAAAACAAATACTGTTTTGATTGTATTATACAATAAATTTTAAAAATAGATAAAGGTACAGTTTATCTGAAAAATAAATCAGATTTTGATTTATTCCGAAATTTTATTTTCAAATTTTTTTATTTTCGAAATTAATTGTACTTTATTGACTTTCAAAGTGGCCTTTTTTCATTTATTTTCCAAATTATTTTTTCAATTAATTTTAGAAATAAGTTGTAATTTTACTAATTTTTAAATAACTTTTTTTTCTTTTATTTTCTTAATTAATTGTATCTTCATTTATTTTTAAATAAATGTCAATTTGATAAATTCATTGTGTTATTTATTTTGAAATTAATAATTTTATTCATTTTCAAATTATTTCTGTAATTAATCGCACTTTTATTTATTTTCAAAATTACTGATAATCTTATTTACAAATAATCTGTATTTTCAAAATGAATTTTATTTACATTCATTTTCTAAATTGATTATATTTTTATTTTTAAATTTGTTACGAATTAATCTGGATTTTTAGGGAAATATATCAACATAATTTCAAGTTGCCGATTATCTCCATCGACCGTTTTAGAACAATTTTGAAAATAATATAAAAAGAGAGAACTGGTCAAGGTGTTTAATGATTGGCCGTATGATTTTCAACAAAACTTAATTTGAATAATAAAATTTTAAAAACGTTATTTTTTGTAATTTAGTTAACAACGTTTTGCGTGGACATCTTTTAGGTTTTTGAAATATTAATGGTTTGAATTGATTTAGTTATTGATTTTGTTCGAAAAAAAAATTATTTTTTATTTTCGAAAATTAACGATTATCAAGGTTAATCTCATAAGAGTTTTCTGTAAACAACGCTCATGGTAAAGCCTCCTGAAAGGCTTTGGTGCCTCCGCGGAACTTTTTTTTCTGTGCTTCCAAGGGTTTATTATCAAATCATCAGATGAGCTTGAAAAGTGTCTGGATTTCACTTCCTTGCCGCAACTTTATGAATTTTCGCTTCATGAGACAGCCAAATATGACAAGAAGTACCTTTTTAGCTGTTTTACGGCATAAAATTTAGGATTAGGATTTATTATAAAGAGCAGGCCCTTTTCACATGGCCGAAAAATTGAATCGAACTGATGAATTTATAATTCAGGACCGAATGTTTTTTTTATATCCGACCAGTTGCGGGCAAACCTAAGCGACCCGATTTGTGAGACCAAGGCCAATCTTATTTTTAGTCGATTCACTCTAGTAATTAATTTCAGCGAAATTTATTCGTCAACAAACCCCCTTAATTGTTGAATATCAGCAATTAGCGAGCTTGTTCCTAAAAACTTGATTTTTGTTCCCCATGAGTAGGGCTTTTTTTCGATAATAATAAAACTTTATTGAAAGATTTAAGAAACATTAATTGCAAAATTTAAGCAGTCTTAGCAGTAAAGAGCACTAGGTGAAACATTCAATGTGGGTGACTTAATTTGATTTTTTGTAAGAATACCGTATGATCGAGAAACTTATCGAAAACGTTTTTCGGTTTTGAGTATCCTAAATCAAAGAGCAGTTCACTTTTTGTATAATTTTCTGAAAAAACTCTCGAACGAATTAGGCACATGCCTACGAGAGGAAATGCAGGAAATTTTTCCAAAAAATCTAAAAATTGTGAAAATTTTGTTAAGGGTCGCCGATTCAATTGGATAGGCGCAAAAAATCAGCTAGTAGTTTTTGACGCTGAATAACTTTTCACACAAATTTTTAATTTTTATAGAAAAACAAGTTGTTTTTGTGCAAAAAGATTATTTCTAAATTATTCAAGTTCAAGAGACATCAACTTGAATTTTTAATGATATAAGGTCAGTAAATTGATAATATAAACAATAAATAACAATAAACAATAATAGTGTCTGTGAAAAAGTTTTTCTGAAAGTGGGAGAACTATACTAAATCGACGAAAAAAATCGATTGGTGATGGTTTCGCAACTTTTCATAAAGTGGTTTTCCACCAGAGGGCGCCAAAACATTGAAAACTTTAGGTACATTTTTTCGGTTAAGTAATATCGAGATCAAATTCATTTTAAGGACAAATTAAGCTTATAGAAATAAACTAATAAAACTGCGGTAAGTTTTTCGAAAAAATGAAATACAGTAAGATAACCTCAAAAATGTGCATTTTTGGGTCCACTAGGTTCATTTTATCAGAAAACTGCTCATCAGAATAAAATAATTTTTTTGGAGGTTACATTTATACAATTTTGGAGCAAAACTACGGTGATTTTTCACTTTTTGTGATCTGACAAGAAATAATAGTATACAATTAAATGCAGAAAATTTTTTAAGCGATATTAAAAAAAAATTAATAACTATTTTTTTTGTGAGGCTTTGATACCTTTAAGTGATTTCTTTCGTTATTTAAAAAAGTTTTTAATGTTTTTGTGCCGTGGGAAATAAAATTAATGGAAACAAACGGTGTTTATTACCAAATTTAATTTTCTGTTTGCCTACGAAAAAGTTGTTGATTTATTTTTCTTCGCAATAATCAAAAATACCGATATTTCCGATGACATTAAAAGTTTGTTTGCATTTGATTCAGCTGAGATCTCATTGAAGTTTTGATCAAAGATTTAAATGCTTATATAAGGTCTGACAATTATATCTCACACATTATAAATGCAAGATATACATCTAAAAAGCTACCAGTAATAAAGGGAAAAATCCTTGTCTTTCACATTTGAAAGCATTTCAAAATTAACGTGAAAAAGTTCCTGAAGAGATGATTATTCATGTTACGAACAGCATTCTATGAGGAACATTTTCCTCCCGAGCGAATCCAGGCAAAATTTGGATGAATTAATCCAATATAGTGCACATCAATTCGACAAATTTGTCAGACTTTTGAAATTCGAGATCCACAAGGATTTGTAAGCTATAGAAAGTGTATACTTAGAAAAAAATAATTCGAAAATAATTCAATTTGAATTCTGATTTTTTATTCCTACACTTTGGGACACAACACCTCTCCTAATTCGACAAGACTGGTGATATCCCAAAATGGACATGAATATAGCCTGAAATGATCTAATTTCAATTTGGTGATAATTTAAGAGCTCTATCATATCCAGAAAATGTCTTTTATGAAAAAAATAAAGGCAAATTAACGATTTTTGTCGACTAGACAAAAGAGAAAAATATAAAGTATCGGTTAATTAGGTGCAATATATAATTAGAATTGAGTCACTTTTTGTTTTTGAGAGAAAATAATGGCTGGTTAGACAGCGAGAGTGATTTTTCTCAAAATGGGTTAAATTCCAGAGATGGCACTAGCACGAAAACCGCGCACCGCAGAGATGCGAGACTAGCACCAATCGTTTTCTCTTGGTCGACTTAGTATAGAACTCTCACTTCCAGAAAAACTTTTTCACAGACACTACCCCCTCAAAACGCTCGAATACCAACCGCTCAAAAGTTTTGGTATCTAACTATTTTGCCTATTTTTCTAAAAATTTATTCAAACCACCGATTTCTTAAAACTGACTGACTTAACAAAGCATTTGAAATCGTCAGTTTTTAGGAAAGTCTTTTAGTTATTCATAAAGACTAACAAAGTTTCTCTGCTATGCGAAAATCTCAATTTATTTCTTTTCGAGTGAATTTATCTCTTTTTTTTAAAAAAATCATCTCTTTTGTTGAATGAATTACCGAAATCTCCCATTTTAACAAATAAATCGATCTGATTAAAAATTCTCTGAAATTACGGCGAAGTACCGCTAATTAAATTAAAACGATTTTCAAGCGAATACCTTGATAGATTCAGATTTCAAACTGTTTCCCTGACTGATTAGTAATCAGTGATTACCACCAAGAAATATAGTGAAATATTATCAAAACCTGATATTGATACAATTTTTTTTAAGATAAAAAAGTTTTTTTTACCTTATATTTTTTTATTTTTTGACTAAAAATTGAGGATATTTGAAAACACTACGGGAGTTAAAGAAAGTTTCTTGGCCGATTTAGCATAATTTCTCATTTCAAGAACATTTTTTTCACAGACACTACCCCCATAATTCTTTGATTTTTTTTTTGAGATTTTATTTTTAAAATTATCCTGTTTTAGCCCCTCAACAAAAATTGGAACTGTTCGCACAATAACCCTTACTAATCTCCAGGGATTAATTCGCCGCCTTTATTTATTCAGGAAGCCCGATCTTCCTCGATAAAAAAAGGGGGCAATTTATCGGACATAATAAACAGCGACTATATTTTCGTCGTTTTACTTATTGTTAGGTAAGTGCCCTTACTGAGGGCCCACTAGGGCCCTTTGCTGAAAATTAGAGTAAATCGACTAAAAAATAAGAATGGGCTGGGTCTGATTGAAGACCTAACTTCTAGGCTATTTAAATCTAACAGAAATTTTTTGAATTATGAGCCCGGAACTCGTCTAAATGATTAGTTCATTTTATCCTAAAAAGTGACGTTTTTCGAACACTACTTAAAAGTCACGATGATCATAAAATCTAAACAATTGCAGTTTTAAGGATTTTTGCATTAATCTGCACATTTTACGAGGACGTTACACTGATAAAATATATATTCTGAAGGAGATAAGCTGATAACTATGTCGGTGAGATAAATCAGACTTTTCATGCTAACTATTTTTCTTCAATTAAAAATAAAAAAAATAAACATTCTCCAGAGAGAAAAAAAGAAATTGAAATCAACAGAGGTAATACCAATTATTAGCTATTTTCCAAAGAATAATATTCATCTTATTCCAATCTGTTTGTCTTATGTACGATTTGTTTCAAAAAAACATGCTTCAAAAAAATATGTTTGAGAAATAGATAGATTTGATGTGTTATATTTAAACATTATTTTTAAATCACAAGCGGTAATTTTCGGTATTTTTACCGATTTTATTCTTGAAATTTCAGTTTAACTCTGATAATACAGTCACTGACTCCTTCAGGGGGTGGTCAACGCAAATCACGGATGAAATAAAAAAGTTACTGTGGTTTCTGGCCAAGAGGACACACCTCTTAGCGGACAAAACGGGCAAAACCGACGCATTTTTTCTGAAAATCAAAAAAAAATTATGTCTAAGCGGACAAAACGGGATTTTTTCAAAACATTACAATTTTTTTTTTAAATAATTATTTTTGAACGGCAATGTGGCGCGCCATGGCGCAGTTGGTAGCAGGGGTCGGCACAAGATTTGAAAAT
>SCLH01000130.1:242235-252558 GCA_004367855.1 Oikopleura vanhoeffeni
TGCCACTTTTGAAAGGTCGTTCCTGATTGGTCGGCCAATCAGAGGCCTTTGATTTGTTTTGTGAAAGCAAGATTAATGTTCAATTATCCCTAAACTGAAATACTTATGTTCGTGCTGTTTCTAGTACTTCATTGAGGCGACGCTGAAAACCCTGTTTTTGGCCTTAAAATGCGACCAGTACTCCCTTAAGGGGGTGTTCGTCGCATTTTAAGTGATTTTCAATGGCCAATTCTCGCAACAGTACAAATCGTTGGACCAAATATTACCTTTCTCTAATATATTTGAACAAAAATCTTGCATCCTAAAAGAAAATCAAAAGTGACGGATAGCTCGTCCAATCAGAATCGTGCTTACAAAAGTGACCGAATTATTGTTTCAAAATGTATCTCCACCCTGAGGTTTTAAGGTACAACAATGATTCATGACTTAAATTAACCGGACAGAACGTGAGCACATCAGAACGCAGAGTTTTGGGTAAAAATCTTTGATTTGGCTTCAGAATCCCAAAAAACAGTATTTTGACCCTATGATAACTAGTGCAAAGTACTGTTTTTTGGTGATTTTGAAGCCAAATCCGAGAATTTCCCCAAAAACTCTGCGCAGAGGTCTGTTCACGTTCTGTCCGGTTAATTCAAATCATGAATCATTGTTGAACCTTGAAAACTCAGGGAGGAGATACATGTTAAAAAAATAATTCCGTCACTTTTGTAAGCACGTTTCTGATTGGACGAGTCATCCGTCACTTTCGATTTTGTTTTAGGATGCAAGATTTTTGTTTAAATATATCAAAGAAAGGTAAAAGTTGGTCCAACGATTTGTACTTTTGGGACAATTGGCTATTGAAAAACCCTTAAAATGCGACGACCACCCCCTTTAAGCGCACCCCCTTTAAGCGCATTTTGAATGTTTAAAATCTGTCGCTTTAAGGAGTCATACCCTCATAGGGGATTAAATGCACTTTGAGGAGTCGGAGCATTTTTTCTAGTGAAAAACGACTTTTTTATAAATTTGTTTTAAAGTTTGTTAATGAGGAGACGATTTTTTAAAAGATCCAACCGAGAAAATTAATTTCTAGTTCTTGCTTCAAGACTTTATCTTTAGTTAAAATTGCTAGTATTTACTGGCTACGGTCTTTTGAATTATTAAGTTGAAATTGAAAAAATTATTTTTAATTAATGACAAAAAATAGTAGATAATTTATATTATTGAAATAAAATTATCATTTTTGCTAAAAATAATGTGATAGTAGCCTAAAATTTTCGTTTTGGTGCTACAATAAAGTAGGAACCACAAAACTTATTTTGTTAAACATTTTTTCTTCAAATACCAGTTTTATTTTTTAAATGCCGGTTTTACTCAGACGGGAACTCCCATTGTTTTACTTGAATATCTGGGCAATTTAATATAAAATAAACAAAAAATCTCGTCTGGAATTTTAAAGAATCCAAATTTTTCCGCTAACGTGTATGTTTGTTCAAAATCATTTAGTTTTGCAGTTTAGCATTTTGTTTAAGGACGTCCGTTCAAAACGTATGCGGATGTTTGATTTAACTTATGTCATAAACAGGGGGTGGGCAATATGGCCGAAATTTTTTTGCGAAAAAATGGCTATTTTGCGCATTTTGGTGATCTCGGCACTTTCGTCGATTTCGATTAAGGGCCCTCGGTTGACAGATCGTGACTGTTTGAAGGATACAAACAACGCGGGATATCAGCACCCAATCAAAACCCTGTATTGCAGGATTCGCCGATTTTATTCGCTCAAATGTGATCAATTTGGCCAATGAAATTCTCGGATTCCGCATTTTTCAAATTATCACGATCTGTCAGTTAACGGCCCTTTAATCCACATCCCCCTTTCACACTATGCCAAAGATTTTGGCCCTGATACTAGATACGGTTACAACACATGGCCCAAATCTTTGGCATAGTGTGAAAAGTGATATGGGGACAGGAAATAAAGTGTTTCTTTTAACCCGGTTGCAGCCCACAGAAAAAAAAGTTCCGCCAAGGTCACCGAGCCTTTATAAAGGTGACTGTTCAAGCGCGTTATCACAGAAAGCCCCAAGGTAGTTAGAGTTCAATTTTTTTTGCATAAGGAAGATTCAAACACGATAATTATTTTTGCATCCGACATTTGATATTTCTAGAATTTTGATTTATTAGTTCTAGAAAATTTACTGATAAGAGCAAGGCGTAGAGCTATCACGTGATTACAAGCTCACAGTGGTAGTTCACAAATTATTTGGTATTGGAATCGATGCCCAAGGATCTGACCTATGTCATTGTTTTTTCTGATTGATTTATATAAATAATCAATCAAAAATTATATTTAAATAGGTTAAATATTGATCGAAAAAATCACAATTTTCATAAAAAATGGTTATTTTCCCCTATAAAAGCAGATTACAGCAGGGTCCGCAGCGAGTAGGTGAAAGTTTTTTCGCCCTCAAAACCTCACCTATTAGCCGATTTCACCTATTAGCCGGATTTCACCCATCCGCCGGACGGCTGGGAAGATACGCTCTGATTGGTCAATAAAAACAAGGTCTAAATTTTATAATTTAGTTAAGGGGTAGTCAGAGTGAGAATTAAGGCGTTTTTTGCTCCATTTTTAATCATAAATGCAAAAGTGACGGTTTTAAAAACCTCAGAAACTAGCTGTTTCGTTAGTTGACTCACGCAGTAATTGAATTTAGCTTCTAGAATGCATTTATTTGATTTTATCGGCCAAATATATTAAATAAAATTTTTACAGCCTGAGTGTTTTTTAATTGGGCCATTTTTTTCTCCAGTCGGCTAGACAGCGTTGACTGGAGAAAAAAATGGCCCAAAACAACAAAAGCTAAATTGGGCCATTTTTTTCTCCGAGAAAATTATCGCGAGACCAATTTCAACCAAAAAAAAATACAGCCTTATCTGAAGATGTTCAAACAAATACACCGGACTATATCTGTAGTAATTTTTTTTGAAAGAAAGAAAGGAATTTTATATTATGATTCGTACCATGCGGGAAAATTTAAATATTCTGGCGAAAAAATATTTACTTCACTGATTTGGAGAACGTTGCCACTTTTGGTTGCATTATATTCAACCAGACTGGAAATTAAATTGTGTCCATGAATACACCACTACAAAAATGGTGTAGACTGTTGTTGTCATTGCACTTATAATCGCAGAGCAATATTTCCAGAAAAGATGTCTCAACTGTTGATTTCCAAACAAAAGAAATAAATAGCTATCGTGAAAAAATTGCCTATGAAATAATTGCTGGGAATTTATTTGAACAAAAAATTGTGTGCAGATTTTTAGGCAAATCAACTGTACTAGATAAATAGAATAAAACGACAAATTAATTGAAGAGTTTTGTCATTTCATAAAAATTCTCAAAATATGCCTTATTTTGGCTTTTCGAAAACCGCCTATCTTTTTGCCTAGGGAAGTTTTAAAATAAACCCCTATCTGTGCCTTACGTCTATGCCGCCGCGGAAAAGTTTTTTCGCTCAAAACCTTCAACATCATTTAGCCGGAATTTCACCTATCCGCCCTCACCTATTCCGCCGGACCCTGACTGTAGTACACTCTGATATTTATTTCTGGGTCGATATACTAAATCAAGTGACTCTGCTTGGACAAATATTTAATTGTAAATCGATCGAATTAATTTTTTAATAATTAAAATATTTTCGTGAAATACTTAAAATTGAATTTGTAAATGAAGATATCACTTTTGAAAAAAAATATCTGTTTCCTGTTATACCAATTATCTTTGTTTTGAGTAGGTCAACATGGAACAAACACTTTCCTAAAAACTGGCTATTTTCAAATTTTAATTGACGCAATAGGTGGTCCATTAATTTTTTTAGAGGTAGAAGATTGGAAAAAAAAAGGTCAAAAAATCAACTTCCGTAAAATTTGAACAAAATTTCCAGAAAAAATAAGTCACTTTTTTGAAATACCTGCAAAATTCTTAATAATGTATCGAAGGAGACAATTTTACGATGTTGTTTTTTTTGCATATTTTAGATGATTTTAAATATGCAAACACTTTATAAACGGTGCTGTGCCCACACGGGTTAAAAATTTAAAAAACGCGTCAGCGGTTCTGAGCGGGTCATGAATGGCGAACGAAAGTTTTTTTTTAATTTTATAAAAAGTTCTAGTAAAACTGTTTTACAATAATTTCAAATTAAAGAAAATTTGTAGAATTAAGTACTCCATCAAACACAAATTTAAAAAGTAGATTCGAGAAATTCAATCTTAAAATATAAGGTCATTCATGACGCACTTAAAGTTTAGCTAAAAATCATGAAATTGCGTTATTTTTTTTGGCGATATAGGGCACCCCCTGTATATCCTGTTCAGACGGAGAAAACACGAAATCCGGAGAGAGATATCAGTGTGATGTAGAATATGAATTTTAAGCGATGAGTGTAGAGGCCGCCTGTCGGCCAATCAGAGAAAGTTATTTCTCAGTCTAGTACATTCTCACGGTTTTTGTGTTGACTCCCTCTGAACAGGATATTAGTTATAAAATATCACACAAAAAAATATTTTTTGAAGTATTTTCCGATTAAATATCATGAAAATTTTGATGTCTTATGATGCACTGTAAATTCGAACTTTTCCGCAGTGACATCTTTTTAATTTTGATACGTTGAATATTTTATCCAAATTATTATCTAATATTTCATGTCAAAATCATCATTAGAGCAGTCGTTAGTCTAATTTTAGCTCGTTTGTCAGTTTTTGGAAACTAAATGGAACTGTTAAAAAACGCTAACGACCAACTTGTTTTATTTAACAAATAATTATAATAAATATAATTTTCTCTCCAAAAGTTACCGCGATATAAAATATAGCGATTTTTCGTATTTTCAGTATTTAATTCTTTTAAAACAAATGCCGCATCGGTAATTTTTGGTCACGCACTTATGAATGAAATTAACATACAATTTGGAAAAAAAATAAAAATATTGTGATTTCAGGCTCTCAAACACCTTGATTTTGCGTATAAAAAACTTAGAAATTGAAAAAAGGGATGGCCGTTGGTCCAAAATTTGTTTGTTTATTATCAAAATAACCGCCTGTTGACTTTAGTTACCAACAGTTTTTGGCAGCAATTGACGATGATGTGATGGGGTGTCAATATTACATTTTTTTGAGAATTTTCGGGATTTTTTCTAAGTATTTTTCGACAACTCGACCAAAAAAAATAAGTATATGTGACAAAAGATCAGTATATGTGACAAATCTAACCTAACTGGTCGATTTTGGCCGAAAATCGATTGATGGAATAGCTATGTACAATTTAAGGTCGGTTCTGAATAATTTGATCTAAAATTTTTTATACCGTTATCTTTTGAAAATGAAGAAACTCGAGTCGGTATACTGCCGAAAAACGTTTTAATTAAATTTTCATATTTATTTTTTATTTTAAAAATAGCTCAAAATTCCAACAAAAACGAGAAATTGACAAGTCTTTTCTGAGATTTCAACGTAAACAATTAAAACTTGGGCGTCGTGATGGCCATAAGCCAGGCTTTGCGGTTAATTTTATGCAAAAATTGAAATTTTCCATATTTTTTCGAGGAGGAGTAGGCTTTTTAGTGCTTTTAGGGACCCCTCCGGAAAATTATTTTCTGAGCGTCGGCTGAAGTATCAGATGCTCCGAATAGTACTGGAAATATCCTAGAGAGGTAAACAGTATACGGTATACTACAGATTTGAAAAACATTTAACAATTTCTGAAGCCAGTTTTCTCAGAAATTTCACTTGAAAATGTGGAAAAAGAGCCGAATTATTGTCACCCACATCCTTAAATGCGAAAATCGCCGAAAAAATTTCTTCTGAGAATCTGTAAAATTTTTTTGAGATAGTGAAAATTAACTTATTTTGAAAACCCTGGGAGAAAAGATAATCAGTATCAATGAAAATCATTTGAGTTCGAAAGTTTAGCAGGTGAGACGATTATATCGAATTATACGAGCCTTTATCATTACAAATCAAGCAAGTTATTCATCGAATTTCACAGTGTTTTAGAGAAATTTGCTTGGTTAACTTGAAAATATTTACTGCATAAAAGTATTTTTTTCTGAAAAAATACTCAAATTATTTCGAAAATGAAGAGATGAAGTCCAGGTAATTTATGATGATTTAACCTCTTCACACCCAGAAACGAGAACTTCGCCTTACACCCAAAAGCCTATCTAAAGGCACTACTTTGAGCGCTTATCACGGGAAAAACTGACAAGATATCAAATAACTTATTTGTCACTGATTGAGATCAAGGATAGAATTAAGTGAATAACACGTAACATTTATAAATTTCGAAGTATGTGAACTAGATAACTGCGAGAGAAAAGAGAGGTTCACTCACCTTGTATTTTTGAAAAACCATACATTTTTTACAATGACATATAAGTTACAATACAAGTGAAACTCTAGCTATTTATAGCTGTCTCAGATTTTAAATATGATATCTCGATCGCTTACAAAACAATTATTATATCGCCGCGCGTCAAAATATATGCAGTAAAATGTGAAAAATATTGCTGATCAGCTTGAAAAACTCAAAATCAGTACGACCTTATGTTTTAGCATTTGATCGATTTGTCTTTTTCGGCTTTATTTGGGTTCAATGCCGTTCAATTCTTTCAAAAAATAAAAAAAATTTCATTATTTTGAGTTTCATAAAAATCACTTGTGAAAAAATTATTCTGCGTATAGAGACTGCAGAAAAATAAACTTATAGCAAAAGAATCCTCAAATACTTTCCTGAAAACTGGCTTCCTCGGAATTTAGATATTATGTATCGTTTTCACACAATTAATTTTTTACGAAATTTTGGCGAAAATCCTAAAAAAAAGTAGGAAAAATAACTTTTGAACGGCTAATCGTATAACATTTTCAACAATATTTTTGGGAATAAAATTGCAAACTCTATGACATATTTGAATTGTAGGTCTGTGAAGATGTTATTTNTTTTTGCTTTCAGATAGTCAAAGGGTGTGAAAGGGGGTTAAACAGAAATTTTGATGAAAACTTTGTATAAAGATAAAGAAAGTATTGTCATATTCAGGTGACGTAGACCACGTAGTTTTTTTCGTAAAATTTTTTCGTAAATTTTTGGCAAAAAATAATTCAGAATGGCTTCCTTGGATTTTTGATACTGTAGTGTACGTCTATAAAGACAATATGGCAAAAATATGGCGAAAACCTACGCTTTTTTATTTTGGTCCGTCCCTCTATAAGGACAATATGGAAGAAATATCCAAAAGGTATATTTTTCTGAAATTATCTATAATCCACTTTTTTTTCGTAAAAATATAAGTAAAGTGCAAAAAAAAGGATCTTCATTATTTTTCGACAAAAGAATAACCTCCGAAACTTTGGCTTATGTTTTTATCTCTTCATGGTTATTTTTGAAATTTTAAGAACAATTTTAAAAAATAATGACAATATCATATCGTCAAAATCTCAGCTTTCCTTAAAGTCGATAACCACACTTTTTTAATTATTTATTGTATTTGGGTTGCGAGGCNAGTGAGAACAGAAAATAATTTTAGTCGAAAAAGTTGACACAAAAACAGTAATTTGGCAAAACGGGCTCTCAGAAAATTTGCCAAATTAATAGCCCGTTTTTAATTATTGTAACTTTTTTCATTTTATTTTCTGTAAAAGATACAAAATAGTATAAAAAACAATTTTAATAAATTATATAACAAAAAAAGAGTACCGTTTTAGCCTGTATTTTGGCCTCAACATGTGATAGCCAATACACATGACTCAAACATCGCTCAATTAGTTTCGACTTTTTCACAAAAGCCAAAAATTATCAAAAAAATTTTGACCAATTTAAGAATTATTTATAAATAATTTTAATATATAATATTTTATTTATGCAACGTTTCGATATTTTTAATATATATTTATAAAAATAAACCTGATTAAAAATATTAATAATTGAAAAATAATAAAACTAACGTTAAAACGAATTTTTGAACATTATCATTTTTAAAAATGTTAATTAGTGTTCAATTTACCGGATTAATTCGAAACATTCGATAATTGAATTTTATTTAGAACATCTAAATTAATCTAATCAAATTCAATTAAATCAAGATGTCTTGGGGCATATATCTTTTATCTAATTCAGTTTTATCCCCCATTTTATGAGACTAAAAGGTGTCATGACATGTCAGAATCTCCCAAAAATACGTAAACCTTTTTTTCGTCAGGTACCATATCAGGTACCATTATTCAGGTGTATAACTTTCTGAGTGTTAAGTTTAGGCATTCCAGAAAGCTATTGGAAAAANCCCCCCCTTAAGTTCCACGCTAGTAGTGGTACCCTCTGAGTGGCTGGTACAATAGTAATTCCGAAGACCTTTTTTAAGCGGGAATTTTCGATTGCACCTCACTTTCTGTTTGTCTTTAGAATACCGCTAATTGGCTGATTTTTTGTTCCAATATAATGGTCTCCATTAGGAGGGTTGAAAATTAATATATCCACGGATATATCAGGGATTGAAAGTCCCTTAAAACTGAGGAGATATCTGGATAGATTTTGGTCGGATAAAGGCTTCATCGTGAATATTATCTCATTTAGCTGTAAAACTTAAATTCGACGAGAGTAAATTTTTTGATAAAAACCGACCTAATTTCGTAAAAATTTTCTTGCAATTTCGCCAGCCTAATAAGTCTGAGTGGAGATTGAAGCCCTGGAGTTCACCAAATTAGTTGGAATTAAAAAAATTTGGACAGATTTATTCAAAAGCACTTGGTCTAAGGTGTCAAAGTCAATTACTGACAATCACTGACACTCAACAAAAGTCAATGATTATAGTAACTATTTGACCTTGAGGTCAAAATGATAAAGTACAGAATGTATTCAAGAAAAAAAAGCTACAACTTGTAGCCTACAATAGTAAATAATACAATATTATTAACAGTGTACTGATATAATCCTTTATATATCCGTTTTCCAAGCATAGCGAATCTTGAAAATTAGAGTAATCTATATAGCGCGTGTTCGAATCCCACGAATGTTGTCTTACTGATTGTCTTAGGGATTACGCACCAATCAACTTTGGCGCTCCCAATATCGAGCACCCTTGCCAATTATCGTACTCAAAACAATCACTTAGACAACATTAATGGGATTCGAACACGCGCTATATAGATTACCTTCATTTTAAATATTCACTTTGGTTGGAAAAAGGATATGGACAATAATTTATATGAACAATAATCTTCGATATTCACAGTATAGTAAAGTGCATAACAGCCGTGATATGATGTCCATACCAGATCCAGGGGTCTCGAGTTCGAATCTCGGTGCGACAAAGTGATATTTAACGCAGAAAATATTTAAATTGTGAACTTACTCTAGGGAATTATAATTATATTAATGTAAAACTCTTATCTGGAAAACCATTACTTTTTAATCATTTTGGGCCTTTAAAGGAGTTTGTCAACGTTTATAATTATATTTTTATTTAGTGATTAATCTATGTAAAATACGTTAATTTTATAAGCTGTGAATATCAATGATATTATATCATAGTCTGATAATTATATTCAGGTGCTGGCAATTATATGAACGGAAAGATATGAGTTCATGATAACTTTAGCTATAAATCTGTCGTATATATGTCGTATATATTGTGCAGAACACCCAGATTGAAGTAATTTGTAAGAGAAAATTTCATAATCACATGCTTGTCGGCATCAAATTATGAAAAAGCAACGTATAGTGGTAAGGGTACAAAACGCAGGCTAAACGCAGGCCAAAAAAATAAGGCCCGCCACTGGCCCATGGGGGGTAAATCGACCTCAGGAATCCGAATTCGAAATATGTTAAGCTCTAAATTGACCACGAAAGCCGCTAGAGAGACAAAAACGCGGGCCATGTGCAAGCTCTAAAAAAATAAGGCTACGGGGCAAATCAGTATCGAAAAGCCGGAAATGACCGTAAAAACTGAAAAGATGCCCACAAGAGCCGCCAGAGAGCAAAACGCTCGCTATATCGGGCCCTAAAAAATAAAGGGCAGGATGTAAAATGATTCCAGAGAAACCGAAAATGATCATTAAAATTTGAAAAAAATGCCAACGCCAGCCGCTAAAGAGCAAAAAGTGGAAATGAAGAAGAATGTTTTTTTTTGAAAAAAAAATAAGATGTTCTTGTTCGCAATCAAATTTTGCATTCTTACAATATATTTTCAAATGAATAAAGTTCAGAAAATTATTATGAAATTGGAAGTTGGAAAAGAGAAGTTTTCGTTTTGTCGATTTTCTAACATCAAAAAACTATCGAATTTA
>SCLH01000130.1:289500-310117 GCA_004367855.1 Oikopleura vanhoeffeni
TACAGTAATTTGAAAAAGTACTCAAATTACGTCAAAAAAATTCCAGGGTCAACTTCAAACGTTATTAAGACTTTTTTCGCATTACACCAAAGTCCGAATAAAATCAAGTGACGAAATAATTCAAAAATAAGGTTTGGAATATGTCATATATTAATCCTTATTTCTCGAAAAATAAGATCACGTGACGTTTTTGGAAAATATTATTATGTTCAAAACTCTTGAATTAGGTGTTTATTGGCCCAAAAAATTTTCCTGCGTAATTTGATAACTATTTGTTTACTTGAATCGAAACCTTATTTCCTAATTTGAAGGTCACGTGATCGTTTTTGGTCTTTGGTGTAATGGAAAAAAACTTAAAAACTTCTAAAGACCCATTTCACTTCTTTCAAAAATTGATTTAAGTAATTTTTGAAAAAACAGTACTATTTTGGCAAGCCTTATTCCTTGAATATACGGTCACGTGATCATTTTGGGGCTATGGAGTAATGGGAAAAAAGTCTTAGAATTTTTTTTTGGTCCCGCTCAAAGGCTTTTTTTGATGATTTGAATTTTTTTTGCAAAAAATAAGTACTGTAATACAGTTAAAATTTTGGAAAAAAAANAAAAAAAACGCACAAACGTCAATTATTCAAATAGTCGATCGATCACTTTGTAAATTTTCATTCATACATGATTAAGGGTCCTGAATTGCGATTAAATGCCATTCGCCACGGATGGCGCAAAAGACACTACGGGAGTTAAGAAATAATGTCTAGCTAAAAACTCCCTCCCTCCATATATTTTATTATAAGTCAAATCAATGGGATTTTTGCCTGAAGTATATATATACGTTACAATGGTATTTTGTCATATAAAAAATATTCCCCCAGAAAATTTAAATATTTGAAAAATTAATATTTTAATGACATTGTCAATTTGTAAATTCAGCATTATTGATTGTACCCCAAAATTAGTTTTCTATTCGTTTTAATTCATAGGATATGAATAGTTAATTATCTTTATCAATGACTTCTAGTAATAAAATAAAAAAGTAAAGTAGCTTTCAAATTATTCTGTGGGATAACAAAGGGATATCCTCTGCGGGAGAGATGTTATTATTTAATTTTAACCCTCTTAAACTGATGTGCTGAGCTAAGTTTATCTCAATTCGACCCATAATCAATCTTAGTCTCACGCCAACGCATAATAATGCTGTATCGAAGACTTTATTACAGATTGCCCGAAATACACAAAATGGCAAGATAGTAAATCGACTATGTTGTAAATCGGCTTTATTTATTAAATATCGACTTTTCTAGGGTTGTATTGATTTCTGGGGGACGAGATTAGCGGGAATCAAGCAGAAATCTCATTTTACGTATTGTTATAAGTTTGTAAAAAAAATTATTGCAAATTTTTTTTTTATAATCGTGAAAATACCTGAAAGTTGACAAAATTGTCTCTGTAAAATTTGATCATTCAATTTTAGTACAAAAAACAATGCCTGAAATTATTTTTTGATCATCTTATAAGAAAGTATGACAGAAAATAACTGATCCGAATTGGATCATTTTTATTGCGAAGAACAATTCCGATTCATTATAGGTTTTTGATACAAAAAAGTTGGAAAAATGGTCCGATTGAGTTCTTGAATATCTAAAACTGACCAGACATATTTTTAAAACATTCTATAAAGAAAAATGAATCAACCATTTTCCCACTTTTTTACATCAAAAACAATTAAGAATCCCAAATGTTTTTTTGAAAAAATAAATAAAAAAAAGGGTCTAATTAAAGGGGTGGGCCGTCGAACTGGTACCCTTTCAAATCCCTGCCTCAATAATAATTCTAGGCAGTTGTGAAAAAATCTGAGGATACTCGTTTATAGTCCTAGCCGTCGCCTAACGATCTATATCTCAACACTTAACATTGTTACATCACACCACCAGGTGGTTGAGTCTATTCTAAGAAACACTAGAACAGTTTTTTAAAAAATTATCTTTCTTTTAGACCCCACATACAAAGCGTCTCAAAAATTCCACACAAAAGTAGCAAAAACAAAAAATGTGATAAGAAGGAATTTTCCAAATTTTGACCTTTTTTATTCCTCAGAATCATCACTTGAACGCCGAATTTTTCCAGTTTTTCCATTTCAAACTCTATCTTTTTTTAGACGAATAAAGTCGTTTTTTCGACTCAGGTAGATGAATATAATGCCGTCAATCTGATGAGGCTGTATTTTTCATTTTCATTCTAGAATTCTAGAAAATTGACTTGGAGTAAGCCGGAAATGAAAAGTCCGAAATAAAAGTTCGTCTGATCGGAACAAAAGTAACATCAAATAAAAGCTGAGAGTTCACTGATCAAAAAATCTGCTAACAGCTAATAAAAATTTTGAACCAATCAGCGTCAAATTCGATAATAAGGTTTAACATTTTCGCTTAAAAATAATTGAATTTCTAGAATTCGATTAAGACATTTTCGATAATTTTAATGTCATGCATCGTTTTAGGCGGGTCATTTTTACCAATAAAAAATGTTCATATCAAGGTAAAATACCGGTTTTATGCGGGTTGAAGCTAAAAAATATTCGAATTTTGAAAATTCTAGATTTTGTTCTAGATTGTTTTGAAAAAAATAATTGCCACCATGAGATTTCTTGGGTCAACTTTAGTCATAAGTTAGGACTTAAGTTGACCCATGAAATCCCATGGTGGCAATTATTTTTTTGACTCATAACCGATATTAATGTATCACAAATTAATTCTATAAAGGGCTCAAAAAATTTCGACGCCCACACCCTTAAGATCAATTATTTTTTGTCGTACTTTTTTCCGAATATGTATTCACTACGAGAATGCCCCACTTGGGACGATTATGCACTTGGGACCAAAAAATTTTGGCACTGATCAAAATCTCAAAACTTATCGAATTTCGAAAACGAAAATATGATCAGATAGCTCTGTTTGAACTAATCACGACAATAATATGTTTTACTAACTTTAAATTACTATATTGAGAGTTATAGCGCTTAATGTGTGCTGGTCCCAAGTGCATATTCGTCTTAAGTGGGACCCATTCACTACTGCGAGGTACTTTGGTTGGATAAGGATATGGCTGTGTGGAGCCATTTAGGGGGCGGAGAGTTTAGTAAAATTCCGTAAAGGATGACATCCCCTCAATTCTCATGTGGGTACAAAACTTAACCCTACCAAGGTAATTGTTGTTCGAAAATACCCTTTTTAGAAAACCCCATTTAAGGGGGTAGTGTCTGCAAAAACAGTTGAAAATCAGACTGAAAATACAGTAGCTAACCTTTAAAATTTAGGAAAATATTATTTTCAGCCTAACTTTTTTTGCGGACACTACCCTCTTAAATTGAGTTAAATCCCACAAAAATGGCATCAATGAGCTAGGAAGTCACTTTTAAACGCAACTGAGGTTGATTTAACCCTCGTGGGTAAAAACAATATCAAATCTGGAATTACTGCGTATTTTTATTTCACATGTACATTTTTTAACCAAATTACTGACCAGACAAGGGTATACTCGAAATTTACCTGACAATATTAAGCTGTGGGATCGATTTGTGGGAGCCAATGGTCCGCGGCTTTTATCAAAAAAAATTTGTACAAATTATCTCTAAACTTCGCTTTTTAAGGACCACGCATGCTTGTGACGAATCGTGCTTATCAGACTACAGATTAGCATAATACATATTTTTACTCAGTAGCATGTTATTTTTAAATTTTTAAAATATTTTTAGGATACAGATTTCTTTATATTTTTTTTCATTTTTTATGTGTCAAAGATAATATTTTTTTTTCATTATGCATTAAAGTTATGTTTTTCATTATGCATAAGTATATCTATTATGTTCTCTTATATCTCTGAGAGCTAAATTATATTTTTTTACATTTTTACCTACGCGTCTCTTATACCAACGAAGACGGTCGGTTTTAGATTTTGGTTCCTCTGGTTCATTTTTTTACTTGTTTTTTCAAAAAAAAAATGTAAGGAAAATGGAGCTCTCATAGACCAGGGGCCATAATAGATATACTTGAAATATATTCATAAGTTATAAATTAAAACGTATTTTTAAAAATACAGGGGCAACATGGTCCGAAATTCCGAAATCGACATAAAGAAACTGTCTTTACCTGTTAAGGGGGTTCTGTAGGCTGGAAAGGCTTTTTCGAAGGCTCATAACTTTTTGTTCCTTCATAAAANTTTTATAAAAATCTCAGGAATAGTAGTTCGTAATCTCTGAAACACATTTTACTTCTGACTTTTTTCATAGCATGTTCGACCGACCAGTAAATTGAGTTAACCGCGAGCAAAATTTTTTTTTGAAAGTCCTATTTTTTCGCCTTATTTTAAAACAACGTCATTTTCGGAATGTAACATGCCCAAGGGGTGGTGAGCAAAATGTTGCAAGTACTTTTTCGAATTTGGCTGTAAATCGACAGAAAAGTGCGCGAAATCGACAATTTTGAATATGAAAGTAAGAATTAGACAATTTAAATGCACCAAAGAATTCCTTGGGTACGGTTTGTTGAAACCGATATAAGCAACTATGGTCTGATTTTGAACATAAACGGTGCTAGAGATCAAAAAATAATTTTGATGAAAAAGTTATTTTTTTTTCTAGAATCCGCTGTGTTCAAAATCAGACCATAGTTGCTGATATCGTTTCCAGCAACCGTACCAAAGGAATCTTTTGGTGGCATTGAGATTGTCTAATTCTCACTTTCATATTCAAAATTGTCGATTTCGCGCACTTTTTTGTCGATTTACAGCCAAATTCGAAAAAAGTACTTGCAACGTTTTGCTCACCACCCCTTGAGCTTGTACATTCCGAAAATGACGTTGTTTTGAAATAAGGCGTATAAAAAAGACTTTCAAAAAAAAATTTTGCTCGCGGTTAACTCAATTTACCGGTTGGTCGAACATGCTATCAAAAAAGTCATAAGTAAAATATGTTCTAGAGATTACGAACTACTATTCCTGAGATTTTTATAAGATTTTCATGAAAGAATAAAAAGTTATGAGCCTTCGAAAAAGCCTTTCCAGCCTACAGAACCCCCTTAAGAATAGAAAGATTTTCAAAACAATTATATATAATTTTTCAATATCTACCATATTTTCATTTTTGATTTCTTTCAAAAATGTATAGTTTTAATTTTAATTTCCCATATTTTTATTTCACGTTTTAGCTCGGTCCTTAAAGTTGAGTTAATATGTGAGAGAAAATTTGTAAATTACCGCGAGATTTCGTTAACCGGTTAAAGCAGTCAAGGTTGAAGGAAAACTAAATTAGACCGTTGCTTGGTTCAAATAAGATAAAGTTAATTAATGGTACCACTCATCGTGAAATTTCGAACCTAATAGATTTATTGAGCTTAGTTTCTGATTCTATATTTTCTTAAGGGGATTGAGGGTGCTTCAAAATTTTTTCTCTCGGAATAGAAATAAAACAAATGAATAATTGCTTTTTAGTAAACAGTACTCGAGAAATTTGTTTCGATTATTTTTCAAGCGCTAGGACAACCGGAACTACTGTTTAACAGACTATACTCCCCATCAATTACTCCATTTGTTTTTTGAAATGACGGAGCTTCTAGATTTGGTAAAATATTTTTGAAAGTAAAATCGAAAGTATAATAAATTTATGTGGAATAAGATTTAACTATCAATGTAATGCATGATTCTGAAATGATACGGCGCCCTCACTTTATATCCCTTTAACACCTTTCGCTGAATCTGAGAGATGTAGGCTGAAAAGCGGCTAGGGAGCCAATCCTGAGACCTCCTCAGACCCCTCCTAGCCACTCATGAGGCCGCTTTTCAGCCCACATCTCTCAGATTCAGCGAATGGTGTTAAAGGGATATAGACGATTTTAAATAAGGAAATTCAAAAGTGAAAAATGGGTATCGATGTTTTTGACCCATCTTGTAGAGAATTTTTTTTTGGTCATTTTAAGACGAAGGATTTTTTTCGTTTTTGAAATTTTTGTAAAAAAAACTTGATTTTAAGGTCAAATTTTTATGACTAACTTAAGCCAGCTGTAAAAGTTGCAAATTAGGAGCTAGCGCACTTTTTTTCTGCAATCAAGAGATAAAGCTAATTTGGTTTGGGGTTTTTCGGGGTCAACCACGATGACCAGTCAAAGTTGAAGGTCAATTTCAAGGTCATCGAATTCGTATGGAGTACCACCAAAATGATCTCCATGGCCGACTTTTGAATGAACGAATTAACAACCATGGGTCAATTATGTATACCAAGGGTGCTAGAGAGCAAAAGAAGCTGAACCCTGTCTAATCATGGAAATGTATTTTGCTCTCTAGCACCCATAGTCTTTTTATTTTTTCTGAAATTGAAAACTTATACAAAAATAAAGTTGATTGATAACAAAAAAATATGTATATAATTAATCCATGGTTGGTAATACCGTCATCAGAAAGTCGACTACAAGGAATCTTTTGGTAGTATTTTCAAAGCGATTGCTTAACTCTTCTGAAATCACATTAATGTATTTTGCTCTCTAGCACCGTCAATGTACATAATTCACCTATAATTCATAATACGTTCATTAAAAAGTCGGCCATGAAGATCATTTTGGTGGTACTTTTATACGAATTCGATGACCTTGAAATTGACCTTCAACTTTGACCGGTGATTGTGGTTGACCGGGTGGTCATTGTGCCTTAAATCGAAAAACTCCAAACTGAATTAGCTTTATTTCCTGATTGCAGAAAAAAAAGTGCGCTAGCTACTAATTTGCAACTTTTACAGCTGGCTAAAGTTAGTCATGGAAATTTGACCTTAAAATCAATTTTTTTTTTAAAAATTCAAAAACGAAAAAAATCTTTCGTCTTGAAATGACCAGAAAAAAATGCGTGAATAGTGACATAAAAATTCGAGGAAATCTGAAAACTACAGTATGTCTTTATTTTTGGCGGGAAAATTTGAGGAAGGACCGGGAGAATTCTCCCCAAAATATAGACGATTCTCCCGAATCTTTCTTTAATTTTCGCACGAGAAAAAGACATACTGTATAATATCTCCAGAATCCATATTATAGATTCTATAATATTTTCGAATGATGATTGGGCCTCTTATAATAAGAGTCTTATCAGATTGAAATTTCGTTGACCCGAAGTTCTAAAATAAGTTTCAATAATTGTTTAACTGATAATAGTTAACTGAATCTTATTTTAGAACTTCGGGTCAACGAAATTTCAATCTGATAAGTCACTTATCCTAAGAGGCCCAATCATCATTCGAAAATATTAGAGAATCTATAATATAGATGTTGGAGATATCACAGTTTTCGGATTTCCCCAAATTTGTATTTAACCCTTGGAGGCTCCAAAGCCACTTTTGTGGTGCAACTTTGAGCGCTTATTACGGGAAAATTAAAAGTGCTAGCAACTTTATTGTTCTTCAGTCCCGAGATTAAGGGATAGACTTAAACTTTATATTATTTAATTTATATTTTACTTTATTTACCCTGTAGAAAAGTGACATTTACAAATTGGCCTTCAACCTACGCAATTCATTTGGGAGGAAAATGAGAGACGTCAGAACAAAAATTGATAATGGAAAAAGATTAAGAATTAATTTTTTAAAAGTGACTCCTCAGAAATAACCTGCAATTTTCGGTCTTTAATCTACAGGTGTTTTCCGAAAAAAGAACCTAACCTACGCAATTTATCGAAATCAGTATTAACTCCCACCTGCACGAGCGTGTTTCAGAACACAGAGACCAAAATATTTTGGGAAGTGTCATTTTGGCGGCGGAATATCGGAACAGACCCCCATAGTTTCCCTTATTTTAATTTCAAGAATTTTTGTGAGTTCTAGAAATTTCTCATCAGACCGGAAGTGCATTATTTGATCAATTTTGTCTTTTATGCAGTTAAAACAGTACTGCGAACAAAAGATACAATATCATCTACGGTAAATTTTGGAGAGGAAAACTTTGGCATTATTAATTTTGACACTCGCGCCACCTGGTGATGAAAAGAGCTATTTCGCGATCTCGTTGACTGGAACCAAATATGAGTGTATAAATATACTTATAGGGGTAGTTTTTCAAGCAAAAATGGTTTGCATCATTAATTTTCACAAACGGCACCACTTGGTAGTGAAAATAGGCTTCACAACACCTCTTGCGTAATATTTTTCATTCGAAAGCACTGAAATATTGCAATTTAGAAACCATAAATATTAATTTCAAAATCTAAAAAGCTATTTTTGCGGTCAGTAATCTTAGCAAATACTGTGTGTGTTCTGAAACACTCTCGTGCAGGCGGGGGGTAGGACATCTCGTGCAGCTGGGGGTTAAAGAAATAAAAATTTACTCAGAGCCGTCAGGACAAAAATTTTAAATGCAGGAGTTTCAGAAAATTTTTCCCTAAAAAGTGGATCATTCAGAAGCAACCTGCAATTTTTCGTCTTTAATCTACAGGTGTTTTTGAAAATGGTCCGGAGCCTCCAAGGGTTAACTATGTAATAAATGTTTATATTTTTATTAAACTACGTTTCGCGTAAGCATCTTTCAGGTTTTTTGAGAAACATTAAAAGTGAGTTTCAAGACTTCAGAAATTTGAAATCTAGAGTTCACAAATGTAATAAAACATTAAGAATATAATTGGGGCTCGGACCAGGAGAACTGGGGGCCAATGTAAACCCGATAGTTATAAAAAAATACCACCCAGTGGTCAGAAACTAGGTTTCAAAATGAGAGTTTTCAAATTTTTTTTTCCGAATTTTTCTTTAAATTTTAGATTAAAATCTTTATTTTGTTTCTAGTTAAACTTATGCGTTTGAAAGTTCATATTTCTGCCGGTCCGAACTCTAAATATACTGAATTGATATGAAGAATTTAGGCGAAAATCTAGGTATCGGGGTTTTTATTACTGAAACAGTGCATTAAAAATTTGCGAAATGTTTATATGACCTTATTTCAACATAATAAAAACTTTGTTAAAATGCCATAACATTGGTAATAATTTTGACCCTATGGTCGGAGATAGCCACAAAATTGAGTCTCAATTAGGGGTTTAACGGAATTTTCGTGTATAAAAACTGCTCATGTAAGCAACGTGATACTACAGAGGTTTTTCAAGTGGTAGCTTAATTTTTTGACTTAATATCGAGAAAAACAATAATAATTAAAACTCGATTTTTGTGGTAAAAAAATAATTACCAATTGCAATTCGCTAGAATAAGTTCAAAAAATTATTGAGAAAAATAAAGAGTATTCGGAATTCAAACTTTCAAAATAAAACAGAAACAAAATTACAAACCATTTGTCCCTCATAAAATGTACAGTTCACGTTCAAGTCATTCGTAAAACTGAAAAAACTGATTTTCGCAAAGCTCGAAAAAACTGATTTTATTTGAAAAATATTTTTGTTTGGTTAAAAAATATTCATCACAAAAAAGTACAAAAAATGTTCGTTTTGTATTTTTATCATTTTGCGTTAATCTCTCTTGATCAAACATAAAGCGCGCACCACTATCACAATGCAAGTGCATTGTTTATTTTAAAACAAACAATGATAAGGCTAATTTCTGTAAATAAAGTTGTTACACGTTTTTAAACATACTTTTCCTGGTCAGTTTTTCACGGAGAATTCAGTTTTGCTATTTAAATCTTACTTTGATACAAATTAAGGTGTTATGCAAACTTCGGGTAAAACTCTGAAATAGACTTCTACATCGAAAACCGACTTTTAATTTTCCATGCAATCCAGCACCCAGAACCCTCTTAAATAATTTTTTTTTAAAATATCTGTTGCCAGATACAAATTAATTTGTATTTAATTCAGGTGTGTGCACCAAACACCTGCCTAAAAACTAGCTAATCTCACATTTGTATTTGATTTGTAGTTCTTAATTTTGTTAGAAGTAAAACATATGTGAAAGATCCTCAATCAATTCCTCGTAATATTGGAACCAAATACAAAAAAATCCTTATTTATTTGAAATCGCAGCAAAATTCTTTATAATGCATTTGAAATAAACGATTCTACGTTTTTGCCCATTTTGAATGTTTTATGTATGTTTGAGCCGATATAATGGCTCTGTGCTCACAAGGGTTCAATTCTATGTTCAGATTTCAACGCCCTACTTTTGACTTTCAATACGATGTTTATGCAATATTTTGAAAAGTATCGGAAAAAATTTGAAAATTTAGATCAATGCCGCGTCTGGGAATTGCCAGTTTAAATTGAAATCTAAGAGGACAAATGGGCGCCATTATGCCTGTAGAAATATTTTCTTGCGGTATTTTATCGAATTTCTCTTTTTTAATTCGGAGTGCTATTTTCTAGAAGAGAGTTATACATTATAGTCTATACCAAACCAAAATGACGCTCATAAAATGTTTTTTACTATCATGGAATTTTAAATATTTTGTTAATATGTTTGTTATTAAACTGTAAGACGATTTGAAATGAGGAATTTTAAAATGGATATTGATTTTATTGGCTCATCTTTTTGGTCATTTAATGACCGTCATTATAAGACAAAATATTTTTTACAACATGTCACATTTTCGCTTCCTTTCCTGATTTTTGCATAATTTACTATCCGCCAATCAAAGAACGGAATGTGACATGCTGTATATAAAAATAAATTAAAGGTCAAATTTTCATTATTTGGGGGATGTTAAGTTATCCAGTTGAAAAAACCAAATAACAAGCTAGGTTTTTTTTTGTTAAAGCTTATCTCCCTTAATAATTTTCGGTTCAGAGTTCAACAACCACCTGGTCAACCATTTGAAATACCAACAACTTTCTAGTTAACTTGTTAGGTGACTTATGTTCAGTAGACCATGAGAATTCGTTTAATAGGAATTTTAAATAAATTTTATGACCTTGAAATTGATTTAGGACTTTGACCGGTCATATTGGTTGATCAGGTGGTTGTTGAACTCTGAATCGAAAGTCATCTGAAAAGGTAAGCCTTAACCCCTGTTTGCAGAAACAAAAACTAAGCTAGCTCGTAATTTGGGTCTTTTAGAAACGGATAACTGAACATTTGTCAAATTATGAAAATTTTACCTTAATTTGAACCAATTTTTTCTAGAAAAAATTCAAAACGACATAAATGCTTACTCTCAAAATTGTTGAGCCAAAAGACCAAAAATTCTTACGGTACCTATTTTTGACTTTTTAAATTTCTTATTTATCTATCATAGGACGATAATCATGATTCATGGCACTTTAAATATTTTTTTCATATTCATTTTGAACTTAGAGTTCTAAAAACGATGAGCGAAAAGTAGAGAGAAGAATCTAGGCTGGAATCTCTCCAAAAAACGTAAAATTCTCTCTGCCAACTCAGAAAATTAAAACTAAGATTATAACTTTAAAATTAAACACTAATTCATGCATTAAAGTTAACGAACACTAGTAACAATTAATATCAAGAATTATACGGTTATATATTTTTGTGATTAAACTGCAAACTGAAGTGACTGTTAACCCTCACGGGCGCAAGATAGTGCTGTGAAAAATCTCAGTTTTCTTCAAATTATTGATTAATTAGAGAATTTTAATTAGAGAATATAATATTTCTTTTCATGAGAATTAATTCTGACATTGAACTGAGAGTAAAAAAACTGCATAAGGCAGTAACCGACGCGTTTTAATGTTTTTTAACCACCTGTAGTTTGATGAGGAAGCGTCGTACGATGTGAAATTACAGTATGTTGAGATAAATGTCTGAATTTGTCAAAAAAAGTAACAAAAGTTTTTTGTATGACGGTACCGTTAGAAGTACCGCTTTTTACCGATAAATCATTTTGCAAGGAAATATCAGAAATTTTTTATTTTTCGTACGCCCACTATAATGGGTTTTCTCGGGTACTATGGAGTCAGAAATTCAATTGAAGTCTATTTGCTTCATAATCGATGAAATTTACACGTTAAATTTGCCGATTTCGTATCTTCAGCATTTTATTAAAATCATTTCCAGCACTGGTATCAAAAACTTTCCCACAAAAAGCTCAATTTTCGTAATCGATAGAGACGTGGTACTATAGACTGGTTTTCTCGATATCTGATTTAGTTTTTGATGCACACATCTGCAAAGTTCAGGTACCATAAAATATTGACCATTTCACGATTTAAAAAATATTTGTCATCTTTTTTGGCGATTTTTTCATTTCTTTTTATTGGTCTGAAAGATTAACTAACAGGCTAACTTGTTCAAGTAAAATTAAGGTCATCGATCAAACCGTTCAAAAAATATAGCATAAATACTGAAAAAAATACTTGGGAAAAATTCGAATTTCCGATGTTTTTTTTGGTCAAATCATAATTTTTTTAATTGATTTAGAAGCAAACCGATGACAATTTTGGATGCAAGAAAAATTAAGTTTTTACTATGTATGGATCTCGAGATACAGCCTCCGTCGGTTACTCCCTTAAAAGATACTTACTCGTGCAGTCAAAAATGGGATTGTCTTAATTCTTAAATTTATTATACTTTATAATACTTAACAAAAATTCAAAAATTATTTTTCAAAATTAATGTCCGATATGGATAATGATGCCCGTTAATTTAATAATACATTCTTTTGATATTTTTGCTTTCATCGTGATAACATCGTAAATTTCTCTAATTTTAATCAAAAAAAATATTTCCAAATCTGAGAACTAGTCTTCTGGATTATATTCTGAAAAATCTTTATGGGTCATAGTCTATGACTCATAGTATATGACTCATAGTCTATGCCTCATAGTCTATGACTCATAGTCGATGACTCAAAGACTATGACTCATTCTTCTGAAACCGGATATTTTTAGGGTGAAATTCTTAACTTTCACAAATTTTCTGCAAAGTCACCGATTTCTGTGATACGTTGATTAAATAACTCTCATCATGAGTATTTTTCTATTGACAGGCATCATAATCCATTTATTTGATAGCTGATCTCTAATTCTATGCTCAAAATTTGGTTTCTCTCTGGAAACTGTAATCATTATTTTCCTTAAAATTTCTTTAAAATTGTTCTTAACTTTTGAAAAATTTCAAAATCCTAACAAAGTTGCCCTCAGGTTCTTTCAAAATTCTCTTATATTTTCTTGGAAAAATAATTTAATGATAAATACAAACAATGAATTCACTGAAAAACTATTCATGTTTTATGAGGCGTCAGTAGACGAATCGATTATTAATTTGAGATTAATTATATAAAATGAGATATAATTAATTAAACAATAATGAGATTTTATATAAAATAAAGGGTCTCACACGGGGTTGTTTCTAATAAAATCTAGAAATGATATTGTCTCAGAAAAAAAGTGAACTACAGAGATCGTGAAATTCGAAAAAAAATTGTTATTTTTTAGAAGATAACCTTGCCTATAACGCGTGCAAAATTATCCAATAATATGCCTATAAGAAAAAAGATTTGGCTCCATTTTCAGCAAAAGTCGTCTATAAGGACAAAACGACGAATTGTTTTCCGGAAACACGGCGTCAAAGAGCTCAAATACAAGCCTAATTTTGCTTTTTAGGCAAGGTTATCTTCTAGCGGCGCGCCGCGGCGGTTAACTTCAAGTTAATAATGTGTTCGACGGATATGACTCGATTTTTATCAAAGCCTTTGCGTTATTCGATACGAAAAAAAGTATTAAAATAGACAGTTTACAGAGTTTCATTTCCAACATAATATCAAAAGTTCAAAAATATTTGCACAAACATAATTCCAAAATTCAAGCTCGTCATATGACCTTAGGAAAAGTTATTACTGTATCAATGTTAACTTAACTGTTGAAGTGCATGAAAGCTAGTAAATATACTTTGATAGAATTAACCACCGTCGAAAACTTTTACTTTCTCAATTTTCTGAATATTTGCGAAGTCAAAATCAAATAATGATTTTTTTTTATCAAATTTCAAATTTACGCTCAAATTCAATTCATTGTCAAAAATCGGAGTGAGATATACAGAGATCGTTAAGAGAAAAAACTTGAAAATTGTATTTATTCGGTGGATTACCATTCGTTTTATTTGCACTATCGTAGACTCACACCAAATAAATTAGCTTTCAAAGTATTTTTTAATTTTAAAAAACATTCCTAGAGATTACGTGAGAAAGTATGAGTGATGCTTTTGGGGTCACCCTAAGAAAAGGTCCGAAGAAACAGCAGCAAAGAAGATCTTCGAGAACTATGGAGGATACAGAGTTCGGGTTAACATAAAAGTGGTATTAATTTACCGTCGATATTCATATGAAAATTTTCTAATTGCCTCGAAAATTTAAACGGAAGTGATAAATATTCTACCGCTGGATCAAAATATTTTTTTTTATTATACAGTGTGTACTATTCAATTTGAAATGTTATTTTTTTTCCTGCAGAGGCCGCTGCTAACAGATATTATTTTTGATGATAAACTCTTTAAAATGTTAACTTAAACTTTGAAGAGGGCTTCCCGAGGGCTTCTTGTTCAGATACGTTTATTTGTATTTTAAACTGTAAAATATATTGTTTTTATATATTCATATTCAAAGTCAGACAGAAAGCAAATAATATTTGAGCTCTATTTATATCCCAAAATTATAATTATTTAAATAATTGATAAAATATTAATAATTAAATATTAATTAATATTTCAATTAAATAACTTTACGACGTTTCGTTTTATTTCATTAGCAAGTAATTTGAAAAAACAATGAAAATCTCTGAAAGTCTGAACTTGAACCAAATCTGGAAAACTTTAAATAATATTTATGAAATTATAACATGTACAGGGTGTAAGGTTTTTACCTTCTTTTTTCCAAATTAGATTCATTTGATTTCCGCCGTTTTGATTGGTTGAATCTGAGAAAACCTACGTCTTTCTCAGATTCAACCAATCAAAACGGCGGAAATCAAATGAATCCAATTTGGAAAAAAGAAGGGAAAAACCTTACACCCTGTATATTGGTTAAATATTTATTTTGAAGCGTTTTTTTCAATTAAATATCTTTTTTATTTTGAAATAGAGCGTATTCAAAAATTCTGAAGAACACATTTTCCTGAAAAAAAGCTTCAAACTAAATATTTGACCATGAACATTTAAGTGGTCATTTATCAGGTCGCATATTTCGTCTTTAAACTTCCTGGATTAGCAAAATTTTAAAATATGTGAAAGCTACTTATATTTTTTTTTCCAAAATTTCACTAGAAGATTCCAAAAATTGATTTTATAAATATATTTTCCAATCGACCCCATAAATATCGCCCTTTCTAAGTTAAAATAACATCGTACTTGAGGCTTAACATTTATTTCTGACGCAATCTTTTTTAGAGAATATTATTTACGAAATCAGAAGGAGAAAAAAGTTGTCACAAATCAAACGTCAAGTGCAATATCCCGGTACTATAGCAACCAAGGCGTAATTTCAGATTTTTGTTAATCCAAAATTCGATATTTATCTTGCTTTACTGAAACTGGTCTGTGTTTACGTTTACGTCGTATTTTGAACTTTATTGTGAAAATTAAAAAAAAAATAACAAAAAAAATAATCCAATTGAACAAAAAATACTTTGTCCAAAAATTAACTATTGTCCGATAAAAACAGATTTTTCACAAATTTTTATCGAAGTAAAATCAAATCTTATTTTTGGACAATGATTAACTTTTTGGACAATTAATTTTTTATTCTAAGATATTATTTTTTTCCTTTATTTTTTTTAAATTCTCATAATAACATTCATAACAACACAACTTATGAGTCAAACTTTAGAGGGTTCTGGGTGCTAAATTGCATGGATACATTAACTTTTTTGTCACATAAATTAAACAAACTCAATATTGTATCCGAGTAAATCGGGCCTTAAAATCGATTTCGGCTCATAAAAAAGCGGTATCGCGACGAAAAAGTGTTTTTATAGGCTCTGACCGCAAATGCGTTAATTGAAAAATTTTCGACGTGAACTTTCTCCCCAATACCGTTTTACTAATTTTTCTTAAAGATTTGAATAATTTTAATATCGACTCCGCGAGTTTTTAGCTGCTGGAGAAAAATTTACTCGTTCAAAAATTAATTTTGTAAAGAGCGTTACAAGATTACGTAACAATAAAAAAATTAATTTAACACATATTATAGTTATTAACAGGGTTTACGGAACAATTTTTTTTCATCTTGAAGTTTGATCATTTCAATAAAAAGTTGAATACCGGTCAAAATTAGTAAATAAATACTCAGCAAATTGCTGTGTTAGCACCCAGAACCCCCTTAATTAAAGTTTAAAGTTAGATCAAATAGAAAATTATACGCTAAGTGTGATCAATCATGTTTGTGTAGATTAATTAGTGGCTTCCGTTTTTTACTTATTTTTGGTATCACCTCATTTTATAAAAATAATAATTTCCATATTGTGAGTACTTAAAACCAGTCACATGTTGATATATTGACATCGTTTATATGACGGTAAGATTTACAGTAAATTCTTACATGGTAATTTTTGGCGAAATTTGAAAAGTTGTTTTCAGCCGAAAAATTGAAATTTTTTTTGAAAATTTTTGAGTTTTTTTCTAAATTACATGTTCAGGGATCAATTATAGGGCAGCCAAAAAGTCAACAAACTTTTTAGAAGAGTTTTGAGCAAATTAAACACGAAAAACAGAGTTTATTTTACTCAAACATGCCTTGTTTTTCAAAAATGTTTTCCATAAATGATAATTCCTTGTTTTTCAACAATTGTTTCCATAAATGGTAATGGGTTTCCATTAAAGGGTTATGGGTTTCCATTACATGGTAATGGGTTTCCATCAAATGGTAATGGGTTTCCATCACATGGTTATGGGTTTCCATTACAGGGGGTTTCCATCAATGGTTAGTTGGTGTACGCAATTTCACGATTTTTAAATAAAATTCTTCCAGTGCCCACATCGCCGTAAGAGCGAAATTGCGTAGGCGTTGAGATCCGAAACATATTTTTTTGAATTTTTGTTTGATTGCGTTTGGTGGAGTACTTAATGCTACATATTTTCTCGTTTTACTTCATTTGAATTTATTGTAAAACTCGTATAAAATTGTAAAAATGAATTTATTATGACGTCATTTCGAACGCGCACGCATTTTTCATTTTTGAAAGGAAAACATTATTTCTGTCCCCATATCGTCAAAAGTGCCAATATCGCCGAAAGTGCCCAATATCGCCGGAAATTTCTAGAATAATTGAAGTTCATTGTTGAATTCTAAATTTGTAAAAAATAGAATCTTTGATAATGTAATTTGGATTTTATTTTTTACAAATTTAAAATTCAACAATGAACTTCAATTATTCTAGGAATTTTAGGCGATATTGGGCACTTTCGGCGATATTGGTAACATTATGTAATGAATACGAAACGTTATATAATACAATATGAAAACAATTTTCAGTAAAATTTACATATTGAATATTATATTTAAGAGGGTCGTCGTTAAATGAGGCTAAAGAAAACAATTTTCTCAATTCTAATTATTTTTTTAATGACAAAATGAAACATTACAAGCCGATTGGTAGTCTTTTTATTTCCATACTTGGTCAGGAAAGCAGTCTTTGGTGATTTCAAAAATATTTTAAGTTGAAATTTCTATATTTTTGCAAAATCAAAACAAGATTTTTGGTGATCTGCGTACGTTCTGTCCGGTTATACGGTATAATTTATACCTTGAAAACTCACAGTGGAGATACATTTTCAAGAATAATTTGATCATATTTATATTCTTTTTTTGATTGGACGAGCCATCTGTCATGTTCAAAATTTTAAAAGAATACACGATTTTTGTTCAGATATATCAAAGGGAAAAAATTATTTGGTCGAACGATTTGTACTACTCGTGTAATTTGCAATTGAAAATTCCGATTTTTTAACGTTTTAGCGACGACCACCCCTTAAAAAGGGTTGTTTTATGCACAAGTCGTGCTGGATTCTTATAGCAAAAATAAAAAAGAACAGCGTGACTACATTGAATTGTTTTGTTTACTTATTTATTCTGCAAATAATGCCGCACGTATAAAATAAATACAAAATGTCAAGTTAAATCAGCCTTTTGAATTTATAAAGTAAATAATAACTCGTGCATAAAATACCTCTCTGAAAATTAGAGTGTATAGACGAATACCGGTAAATATTATACAAATACCTGTGTAAATACCGTAACATAATGTCACAAGTTTGCAATTTAAGTTGATGACATGATAACCTCTATTATATATTTACTAAGATACTATTATATTATACAATAATAAATAAATTATATCATCGAATATAAATCTCACCCCCTTTACTCAGAGCGGTTTTAAATGATGCTAATGCCGGAACTGCTAATTGTGTAGAAGAATATCAGCATGTTCAGCCAATTATCCTTTCGTAACGCGAAACTCCATCTCAAAAACCTATACTGCTCAACCACGCGTCGTTCGAATCCACTGACGTGTCTAAGTATTGTCCTTAGAGCGAGTGCATTACACACGAATTAAAATTACCGTTCGATTATCACCCTGCTATAATCATATCGAATAATCACAAGACAACCATATGGGAGTCGAACACGCGCTATAGAGCTTTTAAGCGTTTTTGAGATGGAGTTACGTTCCGAAAAGGATATTTGCCAGAATTCAGGCAAAACTTGGCTCATGCTTATTGCATCATTCCGTCAACATTAAAATCGGACCTTCCGACCGCACACGGGGTGGAGATCCATATACACCAGAAATACAGTTGAATGAACGATTTTGAATTTGAGGTAACGCTTGCTTATTCGAAGTTACCATTTTTTTAAATTATTTTTCTCTATTGAAGCTCTATTTTAAAATTTCTTATAGAGTCTTTCAAACCGGGAATTTGAAAATTTTTATTGGAGAATATCACTCGAAAATCGAATCTACATGATCATTTGAACTTACATTTTCCTATTTGAAGTAACGATTTTTTTGTAATTTTGTGCGTTAATTCAAAATTTTAAAGATTGTTTCTTTAATCGTAAAACAGGGTTTAAAATTTATTGTAAGATAAATTGTGAAAATTGTAGCATAGAAGGTCAACGCAAAAGTCAGCAATAATAATAACGATAATAATTCCAACGCAAATAAATTAAATTGGTCACTCTTTACACAAATATTCGATATCTTAAACTTGAAACAAAAAAATTTAAGAGGGTAGTGCAGATCTTTTGAACTAGAAGTGGTGTGAACTTGATTTTACTACTTTTGATCTCAGTGTTTATAATACCGTTTTCAGAAACATAATTCTTGAGAATCGTTTGACAGTATTTCAAACTTGATACGATGTCTTTGAAGTCAAAACGTTTAGTTCATTTAAAAATACATTTGGAAATACAATAAAAAGAATTTTACGTAAACGTGTTCGTAGATTTAAGGTTTTTGGCCCTGATCGATTACGAGGACGTAAGGGGGAGGCAAAACTGTCAAATTTATGATTCAAGAAGCTTAAAAGATGTTACCTAATCATATATTGTTATTATTCAAAGTATGTTTCGGGCATTGTAGGTTGGTGTAATTTGTTTTAGTCAAAAGCCATTTACATAAAGGGCATTTTATAATGGAGTATTCATCTGTAACTTTGAGACGCTAAAATGGGAAAAACGACATTATTTGTTATTTTTGAAGCACTTCTAGGTAGAAAATCAAAAGCAACCAATTACCATTTTTTAAGCATTATGATCTTGGAGAAACCAAACTTTTTTGAAATAAGTTTTGCGAAAAATATCACTTTTATTTTTTTTTGCTCGCGGTTAACCATGCTAAGAAACAAATTATGTAATTTTTTTCTGCAGATTAGGAACTACCGTTCAGGAAAAATTTTATAGGCCCGTCAATAGGCCTTTTTGGCCTATACAACCCCCTTTAATAAAAAATCGAATTGAACGATAGTTGACATAAGGATGTAATGCTGTTAAACGAATAACTTCTAAACCGCAAATAGCATATTGTATTATAGATGGGGATAAGTGGGAGGTGATGACGAAAATTTGTTAAGTTAATCTCCATGCCACCTCCTTGCGTATTTTATATATGTAATTTGTTGAGTAGAAATTTTACGGTTTATATAACATAAATTATATATCCAATTTGACATACAATTAGAAAACAAACTAACGAATGCTGTAGTTAGCAAATCTGAGGCCCGACTTGCCAATTCGCTTTACGATTTTCTGCATCAAATTTTTTCGTTTATCACTCCTGAAAATGATTAAATAATAAATTTTGAAACGTTGATAAATACAATTTTTAAATTCACTCTATGATTAACTCGCATACAAGGGGACGCTCCACAGTGTTCTGAAACGGGATCGGGATCCCGAGTAAGGATCGAAATCCCGCATCCCGGGTCGGGATCTGGATTGAAATTTTCACTAAGGTCGAGATTGAAGAAAAAAATTGCATGTTTTAATTAAAATTTTTAAAAAATGAGCTCCTTAAAAATTAAAAAGAAGTATTTTTTTATGACAAGGTTCAAGGCCAATTTCAAGTTCATCGTAGAAGCTTGTAAGTACCTCAAAAAGATTGGAGAGGTCGATTTTCTAATACAAATATTAGCAACTATGGGTGAATTATGTACTGAACGGTTACTAGAGAGCAAAAAAATAGTCAAATTTCTGACATTTCACAAGAA
>SCLH01000130.1:317842-328685 GCA_004367855.1 Oikopleura vanhoeffeni
ATAATGAAACTTTGCTTATATGGCTCGATCTATAGAATGGTCACTAGTTGCCGGAAATCGAGTCTGGGTACAGATTCATGTCTAAAGTCTACGAGTTAATAAAAGTGTACAAGTTGAAAATTTTTGAATTTTTAAATTGTGGGATTCTAGATTTAAAGACAGAACAATTATCATTTCCAAGTTTTTATACAAAAAAATATTCAAAACTGCTGACTATATTTGATTTGTGTTTAACACAAAACTGTTTCCGTTAAAATTCAAATTAAACTACAAAATAATTCAATTTTGATTAACATTGTTCGGGAGCGAGGACTTTACCATATTCAAAAAATTAGCTCACAGATCTTAAATCCGAGGAGACTGTGTTTTATAATCCTAAACTTTTGATTTGATTCACCAAGAAGTTTGAGTCTTCCCGGATTTTGGATGCACTTCAAGACATGAAACAGTTCATAATTACTTTGTTATTTACAGTTTAATTACAACCTACGCTATAACTTATGTGTCAGACGACAAATTTATTTCGATTTTAAGGGGGTAGCGGTCGCATAAATGTCATTTTGTACTCCAATTTATCAGAATACAAAACTGCTTGGAAACTTTGGATACTAGCCATATGGTAGATCTATCCTTGATCTACAAAAATAATTTATCGGAATAATTTTTGGCCGATCCTGGTGACCACCATGCGGCGAGTTCTAGAACACTCAACCGAATTTTCAAATTACTACTTCTCCTAGAGCTCGCATACGATCTCACTCAAACTTGGCATAAACCACGGAAACACTTATGGTTGTTATTTGATGAAGTGGATTTTTGAATTTCCAACTAGTTTTTTCTAGAACTGCGAAAAACCGCCTAATTTCAAGGTTTTCGCTCTTCAAAGTACTACTCCTTATAGGTTATATTTCAGAATGCAGTATAAATTTGGGAAAAGATGAAAAAATATGTTTGTCTTATTTTGATGAAGCCAAATTTTGAAATTTTATGCTGAATTCTAGAAAATCGCATTTTAGTAACCGGAAGTGAAAACTCGAAAATAAAAGTCGTCGGATTAAGTCGAAAGTACGATCAAATTAAAGCTTTGGTGATGCCGAGAAAAAAAATTGCTTACAGCTTTTTGATACTTTGAGGTTTTCAATGTTTTCCAAAAAAAATACTCAGAAAAATTTTCAAAAAATGAAAATTTCGAACTTTTTTTTGGATTTATTTTTTTGTTTTTTTCAATAAGTTTATGCTTTCTAAGTGTTATCTAGCAATTTCGTGCTATTTTAACACCCCAAAGTACCCTTAAAAGAGTACGACCGCTGCCCCTTAAGTTGAAACACACATGCTTAGGTGTTCATTTGACTGATGAGGTGATTATGACGCATTTCCTGTTTTAGCGAATCTCCGAGAAGAAAATAAATTTTCTTGTGACGGGTATCAATGATGCCGCATCATCTTCGATATATCATATGATATGATTTATATCCGATTAAAATTCTCAAGTCCGGAATCTTGACTTATCATTTAAAAAGCTAATGAAATTCAACGTTGACTAAGTCCAGGCCCACTCAAATGCAATACAGTTCGCTTTCGAAAAAGTAAAAATATTAGATTTCGCGGATTTTTGTCAGATATCCCTTTATCACCTTTTGGTTAGAATGCGTAGCCACAACGTTAAAATCACACGTTAAAAGGAGTAGTGGCTACGCATTCTAACCAAAAGGTGATAAAGGGATATAACGGAAATCTTGTTTTCTCAAGTTCTATATTTGCTTAATTGTGTTAGGTGTGGTTAATTAGCTCGAGCTCTATTTTTCTATTTTTGCTTCCATTTTTAAATGTTTTAACCGTCAAAAATCTGTCACTGCCCGTTTTACTTTCATGAACAAACACGTTTCTGAGTTTATTATTCACATAATTATGTGAACAAAATCCTCGGCAAATTGCAACCATGCATTTGATTAGAATAAGTCTGATTAAAGATTATGAAATTCTAGTATCTATATTTTAAATAAAGTTTCAAAATTATAAGAATACTATATTTGAAATATAAGTAGTATATAATAGTTTTAAAAAAATAGTATTCAAAAAATAATGTACAAAAAATAGTAGTAGTGTATAAAAAATAGTAGTATATGATTATCTTCGATATACTACTATTTTTTATACACTACTACGATTTTTTGTATATTATTTATATCTGATAATCCTTGTGCCTGCTTTCTCCCTTACGCATCATAAAATAAAGAACACAGCCAATCAAATCACACGATTTTCAACTAAATTGAAGAATCGTGTGATTTGATTTGTCACAGTCAGGGTTGTAAAAGGGATGATCCCCGACCAGATTTCTTTTCCCCATCCCCATTTTTTCTCTATCTTTTGCTTAAACCTACGCAAAAAGTGGATGGAAAACCCACGCAAAAACCATCTCTTTTACAAGCCTGTTCACAGTCATCACGTGTGAGTGAAAAAGCAGGCCGAAGTAGAATCTTCGATGTAGTAGTATATGGCAAAATATAAAAAAATAAAAAATAGGACGAAAAGATAAAGAATTGTGAAAAACATTAGCATTTTTAATGTCATGGATTTTGTCTATAGTTAACTTTTATAATAGACACGCTAAATGACCACTCAGTGTCAATTGGCACTGTCGGCGTACATGGGTTAATCAGTGGTAATACTTTTTTCTTTCTTTTCTTAGTGAATTGAATGTGTCTATTTTACAAAGTTCTGGATTATTTTCTAATGCCGGCCGTATTTTGCAATATTTTTTTTTCTAAATGAATTTTAAAACATTCTGAATATCTGACCCCGGCCTATTTTCATAACTCACCTCAGTTATTTTCATTCGTAAATGATCTTGAATGAGATCAAAACCACAGCCATTTTCTAGATGAAAATAATTGATAAATAATGGGTTCAAATTGATAACCCTTTTTAACATACAATTTTTTGCATGAACTTTAAAGTGGCGTGGTCTTATAAGTACGGACCGCCCCTGGGACAGATTTGAAAACTTTAGAGAATTTTAAGAAGAATTGTTTGAAACTTAAAAAATCGTGGTTTTTTCCATAGTAAACTCGCAATTTAAACTAACTATTTGGCTAACTGCTTAAGTTTTTATTGTCCCTATCGAAAAGCTTTTAGAATTGTTTGTTGCTTAGGGCACTGGTGCAAAATCACTGGCAAACCTAACGTGTCAAAAGACTTTTAGATAATAAAGTCGAAAAATAGCCAAAATGACCGCGACATTATTTAAACAAAAATTTTTCTTATAAAAATTAATCCTACCGATGAAAGAATAAAAAATTTTGTCTCAATAAATATGAATTTTTACTTAGAGGAATTAGATATCCCCTTATTGCCCTGTCGTCCAGATTTGATCCCTCAAAAATTCGGGGATGAGAAAACGACGCATTATTTGAAAACGAGTCATCCGATTTAGTTCTTAAATAGCTCGAACTGTGCACAGATATGTTTTTTATTTTTTTTCTAAGATTACCGAAAATTATAAAATTTCAATAGTAATATTGCATTTTTTTAATGATTCGATTTTTTTATTAAATCATCTTCAGAATGAGAAGAAATAATTTTAGTCGCAGAAAGTTGGAACAAAATAATTTGGCAATTGGGCTCTCAGATGATACTTACTGAAAATGTTTAATTATTAGTTTTTGTTAAAAAATAGAAACAAAGGTCTGAGAAAAATAGAAATAATAGTCTAATTCGGACCAATTTTTATTTTGTATTGTTCACTAGATATTTGTGCACAGTTTGAGCTATTTAAGAACTAAATCGGATGACTCTTTTTCAAATAATGCGTCGTTTTCTCATCCACGAATTTTTGAGGGATCAAATCTGGACGACAGGGCAATAAGGGGATATACATTTAGAAATTACATATACATGTACATAATAAATTTTGAACTAAATTTTTAATCAACAAAATTAGACCAATTGAAATAGCTTGAGCCGATTTGCAATAAGAAATTTTGAAAGTCAAAAATGGGTACCGATTTAATTGGCCCATCTTGTAGAAAAAATTTTGTGGTCATTTTAAGAAGTAAGATTTTTGAGCCCAAAATCTCAAAACCAAAATAATCTTGGGTCTTAAAAATTTTAAGTTAAAATGACCACAAATAAATTCTTTACAAGATGAGCCAATAAAATCGGTACCCATATTTGACTTTCAAAATTTCTTATTTCAAATCGTCTGAAATGATCTTGCATTTGACACCCACAACCCCCGTAATACATTGTTTTCAAGCATTTTTTATTCGCTTTTCTGTTGAAAAATTCTTAATTTAATAAGTCTGACAAATTCGTTTCTTGTTGAGAATATCTACAATTCGAGAATATGAGGGTAATTCCTATTGTAACATGATTCTCCAAATCATATTTTGACATTGATGTCGCTACAGAGCTATTTAAAACAGTTTGATATTAATTCGAAATCTAAATTTATTCTGATGATAAGAGTAGTTGATAACACTTGAACTGCTCGAAATCGAATTATTTATAGGGCTCTAAGAGTCTTGAATTAAGACAGCCCTCCTAAAACGCTTGAGTTGTTTTCGAAAAATTATGGATGTTCAGTGACATTGTTCACGTATATTAACAAGTACTCGTTACTGACTAAGCATCAAGTAATTCCCTTTTGAAGGTATCATCAAAAAACATAATTTACTGGAAAAATTGGCAAATACTTTGGATAGACTTAATGAGGTGAAGTTTAATAAGTCGATTGACTTGCAAATTCATAGGGAAATATTCATTTAAATTGAGTTCAAAATAAAGGGTGAGTTTTACGAATTATTCGTGATTTCAAAAATTATGCTGGTTTATTATCTGGTTTTATTCAACTCTCAGAGGCCCCAGTACAATAAACTCCATACTTTCAAGATCGAGCGTGACAAATTATTTCTCACCCTTATTAATCACGTGCATCTAAAAGCCAATTAATTGGATAAAAGATTTTTCGGGGAATTGTGGGAAAACTTGCGCACCTGTAATTGGTTGCCCCCTTTTCACGTTATTCCTCCGCCTCACTTTGATGACGCACCTTTTGCATCAAAAAACTGAAGCCCGCCAAGTATTTTGTATGCGTTATGCATAATGCGTTTTTACTTTTTTTTTAAAGGTCTTTGTCAATCAGTCAGTTTTTGATTATGTTTTAGAGTATGTTGAGAATTTGTTTTCTTTATTGAACGAATATAAATGTTGAGGCTTTCGATTTTATTACATCCATTTTCGATAACATAGTTTTTAACTCCTAGTGTGTGTTTGCGCCATCCGATGGGCGCGAATGCCTTTAATCGCAATTTAGGACCGCTTAATTCATTTTGATGAATGAAAATTTACTAAAGTATGTATCGACATTTGAATATTGACGTTTGTCGTTTTTTTTCGGAAAATTGTTTACTGTATAGTGATGTACATTATTTTTGCAAAAGAGAAAATTTAAATCATCAAAAAAGCCTTGAACGAGGACCAGCAAAAAAATTCTAAGACTTTTTCCAGACACCATAGCCAAAGTGATCACGTGACGCGTATATTCAAGAATGATAGTTGGCCAAAATAGTACTGTTTTTTTTCAAAGAGATTACTTATCGAATATTTTGAAAGGAGTGAGTGTTCTTTAGAAAGTTTTTAAGACTTTTTCTTTCATTACATCAAAGACCAAAAGACGATCACGGACCTGTCAAATTAGAAATTAAGTTTGGATAAGTAAACAATATGTGATCAACACATAATTTAGAGAGTTTTGAACATAATAAGTATTTTCAAACACGATCACGTGATCTTATTTTTGAGAATAAGATTTATCTATACATTATTTCAAAACCTTATTGTGAAGTTATTTCGTCACGATTTTATCGGACTTGATGTGATGAAGAAAAATGTCTTAAAAGTAACGTTTGAAGGTGAACCTGGAATTTTTCACGTAATTGAGTACTTTTTTCAAATTAGTGTAATATTGACTTTCTTTCAAAATTACTTAAATCACGTGGAGAACCCCTTAAAGAACGGTCAGGAATTTCTAAGACTTGTGCTATTAATTAGCCTCCGGCGGCTTAAATTAGAGCATTTCTAGAAGTCGCAAACTTCGGAAAACTGTTACATTAAAATGCTAGTGCAAAAGAAAGAAGAAGATTGATAAATTTTTTCAGTGCGCGAGATAATCCATAGTTTAAAGAATATTATTTATTACATTGAGAATGGTATAAAAACATTGCATTTTTTTGCAGATGCATACCCCAAATTGGCGCTTTATATTTGAATATATTAAATTCATTAACTACCTATAATTCTGTTATATTATGCACTTTTTCGTGAAGATCGCAAAAATGAGAGAGCTTTTTAATTTTCTTACTTCACGATTTGATAACTTTTTATAAACTTTTTTAACAAATTGTTTTATAGGACTGTAGAAATTTTTTGAATAATGATTTATCATTGAAAAAATATATGTTGATAATGAATGTTCGTTATAATGCTCAATTCAATCGCTTCGCCATCGAGTGCGCAGAAACACTACGGTCCGAGGAGATTGTCGGCCACTACGGGAGTTAACACTAAAATATTTTCGCAAGATTTGCATCTGAGTAATTTAGCAATATTGGGACTCGAAATTGGCTAAATTACTCAGATGCAAATCTTGCGAAAATATTTTAGTGTTAAAAAACCTTCTTATTAACTCGTACAGTGACTTTGAGCCAACTTGTTGCCACAAGCCGGGTTTTCTTAATTATTCAACTGTAATTCTAGAAAATATTTTTCGAACGGGGCTGTACGAGTTGAAAACCAAAACCTAAAGAATTTGCGGGTTGTTTATGTGATCAGATTTCACTTGATAATTTTTTGTTTTCTTCTAAAATTTTATACGACTAGAATTCAATTTAATTTTGAATGTTGGGAAAATTAAACAAAAATAACTTTCTTGCAGCAAGAATCTTGCTACAAAAAAGTCATTAATAAATGCAATTATACACAAAAAACGTAATTTATGAATAATCAGTGGCATCAAAATGTCCAAATATTCAGGAAATATCTCCTAAGATCGATTTGTATAGGAAGTTTGAGGTTCACATCATAAACTTGATGGATGACTTGAACAATTTAGGAAATCGGACCACGTCAGTACCCGGAGTTGAAAAAATTATGTGAATTTAGTAATGTATATAATCGATGATGATTCCTTACCCTTCACTCCGAAAATAGTTCAAATTTATGATTTATACATCAAAAAAGTACAAAAAATATTTTTATTTACAATTAATAAATTAAAACATAAATAATTTATACTCTTTCATTCTCGGATCCATGAATTTTTACGATCAAGAAAATAAGCCTTTCAAAATAAGAATTGGATATTCTAGTATATCGATTACGGGGCCCTCTGGTCTTTTTTTGCCACTTTTTCAGCCAAAATTTTTATATGATTCGGCCTTTGAAAACGACTCATCCGATAAAGTTTTTCGATAGCTCAAACTGAGCACAAATATCTAGTGAATAATAAAATAATTTAATCTAATTTAGACTGAATCGGACCATTTTTTTTTCTGAGATTACTGAAATTTTTAAATTATCAGTTTTTGTTAAACAAATTGGAAACAATGGCCTGATTTGGACCATTTTTTCAATTTATTTTTCTTTAAATATTTGTGCCAGTTTGGAGCTATTAAGAACTCCAATCCGCGGATGAGTCGTTTTCGAAAAATCGGAGGATTATGAATAAGAAGGTTTGGCTTTGTTTTTTCAATGTCCATAAGGACTAAGAAATATGATAAGGCTTTCGAAATTAGAAGTTCAAGATCATTTCTCTAAAATCAGAATAAAGAAGTTTTGAGAAAATATTCTCGCAGGTTACACATAAAGTAATTTCCGCGCGCTCAAAAATGATTAGAAATAGTAAGGCGCTCGAATGGGCTTATTAAAGGCCTACTATTCTACTCTGTTTTCATAAGGGTCATTTATACGGGAAATACAAGTACAAATCAAATTTAAACTTTTTGTATTTAAGTTGTTTATTCAACGTGGGTTGTAACTGAGTGATCATGAGACCCTCATAAGCAGTACGTTCATGCCAATTTGGCAAATTTGTGGAGAGTGCTGTAAAATACCCGTATAAGTGATTTCTACGTTCGGTGAGGTTCGGATCCTCACCATATTTTGCTCTTAAAACACCTAAGTATTCTTCACAACCCATATTATTGTCAAAAATGTGTGAGCTAGCACATCTAATTGTGCTCTTGAATTCTGGTTTTTAAGAAGATCTATCTAGTATGACCAACATAGGTTGTGAACAAACACAAGTAAACAAATAGACTGTATTTGGGTGAAAAGAAGGCGCTTAAAGGGCTTCAAAGCGGCAATATAACATTTTCCAAAGTTGATGTCTTAAAACAAATTTTAACTCGGTAGTTGGGCGTATATTTTTCTAAAATATAATCTTATTTTAGTAGGCAAATTCCGCTACATTTGTAACTGTAAAGGCAAGCTCAAATAGAAAACAGTGAGATCAGGGTTATTTTGTCTGCTAGACGTATGCTTTGTTCGGTTAGGCCCAAAATCCCGATTTTTTTATTTCGGCAATTTTACTTTTAATTAAGTTTTTTGGATATTTGGTTAAGAATAAAAATTTCCTCTAGGTTTTCTAACGCAATTTCAAAGTATCCTCTCTTAAGAAGTACAATTGTAGGCGCGATATATTTCGCCCATTTAAGGATGATTTTGATACAGAAGTGGAGCAACGCCTGTTTAAAGTTCATTATGCATGTAGTACATTTTATTTTTTCGGTATTGCTCTAATTCAAGAGTATCATTTTTTTCAATCATTTTATTATCACTCTCTTTTATCAATTATTTTTTTCTAAACCAATAGGAATCAAGCTTGGACTTAAAATTAAAAAAAATATAGAAACGAATTCCTTTTCGAATTTCACGTCTTTTACAGTTTTTGGCTATCGGAAATTTTTTACCTGACCTTAGACACCCTAATCGATACATTTTTTAGAAAAAAAACTGTTCCTGAAATTTTAATTTTTTTCCAAATTTTTTAGGCATTACTCACTATACTTATACATAAATTGAGGTCATTATTTTCCTTCAGTTCTTTGTGACGATTGGAGTCGGATCCTATTAGTTTTCACATAATGACATCGTTCAAAGGATGAAGACCAATTCGCCTTCCAATAAAAACGATTTTTGGCCCAAAAAGAAGCTCCTCCATAAGAGAGACAGACTCCTTAAGGTGGAACTAGTAATGGAACGGGAGTAAATTGAAAATCAATTAAAGTTAACTTGAGAGTTCAATTTAATTTAAGAAATACAGAAAAATAAATAACTTTTTGGACCAAAAACATAAATAGTTGAGGGTTTTTGAGAAATTACAGAATTTATGTTAACCCGAAAATGGCTTGGAGATTGAGACCGAAATCAGCATTATATGATATGGAAGATACTAATGCAGTTAATGATAAAGTCAAACTTCTCAGAGGTTAAAAATTAAAATGACTCTGAAAACTGTTTAGTGAGGTTGAATTCTAAGACAGTCTTAAATTATATTATCTAAGATAATTTATCTTTAAGTTTCATTTTCTTAAAAAAATTTAATTTCGCATTTTACATAGAAAATATCAGTTTCATAAGAGTGATTCATTTCTCTTTTGGGGCGTTTTCTATTATTTTTCAGAGCTCTATTATACTACGCCAATTTCAAATTAGTTTCTTGAATATAATTGTTAAGAGTTTAGTCTATAAGACAAGTTCTCAGCTTTGATCATACCTGCCGCTCAGAGGGTCCCGCTTCTAGCGTGGGAGAATTACGCGTCCCTGATTGGCTTTCAGAAATTGGCCCCTTCAACATGATAGGAATACATGAATTATCTTTTGAGTAAAACGTCGGTGCTCTCCGAGTGGATTGTACTTAAAATTCGAGAAATAACCAATTTGATCGCGGACCAAGCAAAAAGTTCTGTGAAAAAGTATTTTTGTAAAGAACCGAAAATTGTCCTAAAAAACGAGAAAAAGAATAAAAAACTTTTTTTCGAACTATTTTCCCTGCATGCCGATTTTTTTTATGAATTCATTCTCTTAAAATTTAAAGTAACATAGATGTAATTAACTCGGGTAAGACCGCAGTTAAAGATGGCCCAGCCGCCCGTCAGGCCCTGAAGGGCCTGGTTATTAAATGCCAATTATCTATGGTTTTTCATTTAGGGACCTACCCAATTAAGGGGGTAACCGACGGGTTTTACTGATTTTCAAACGTTAGTCCTGAGCTAACCGCGATTCGTATTGAGTTCAAACTTCGGATTCTAAGAGATATTTGTTTGAAATTTTCAAAAAATGGTGTCAAAAGTTTTTTGTATGACCGGACGGTATACCGGTCCAAAAAGTGATTTTTTCCCATTTTTTGATAATTTTCTTTTTTTTCAGTATTAACTTTAATTTGTAAGCTTAACAGCCGTGCGTGCCCTGATTTTCAAATTTCTTGTCATTTAGAGAAATTTCAAAAATAAATGGGTGTTTTTGCGCAAGTTCGCTGGTACAATGGCATTTCGTCGAACAATACCTGATTTTTTTTTAATAAAAGCACTTCTTTCAAAGTGTGCAAAGCAAGGACGGGCGTCGAGTTTTTTTTACAATTTTCATCATAATTAGGCTTTTAGATGCATTCAAAGTTTATTTACCCTCAAATTCGTCAAAAATAGGGTTTCCAAAACTTTTTTTGAGTAAAAATCATAATTTTTAATACATTTTTGTCAGTAAGTTGCACAATAAAAATAAGTTGTAAAAATAGTCAGATCCAATGTCTAGATCACGAGAAAAAGTTAATTACCTGAAAAAA
>SCLH01000130.1:330045-350987 GCA_004367855.1 Oikopleura vanhoeffeni
GCTTACGTAGGTTTTTGCGTGGAATCTAACTATACGCGTATAACTATACGCCGCACCCTGCTGTATTAAGCCTGAAGTGAAGGTTATTCGTTCAAATAAATTTAGCCAATCAGCGTAGAGCATTCGAAATAACATTAGACTCAAAAAAATAACTTTTTTTATAAGTCCCTATTCAATACGATACGACCCGGAGCAGATTCGACTATACCGTAATGGAAAAAATGTCTTATAATTTTCTGTAGAGCCTCACATAAGTTTTGGACAGATTTGAGATTTTTTTGCAAAAAAAGTACTGTAATTCCACAAAACATTTTTCGCAAAAAAGGTTTAGCGTTCACTTGGTCGACGATGATCCCATTATGTATAAGGGTCGAAAAAACGTTTAAAGTCGATCAGGGCCTGACGGGCGGCTGAGAGTTAAACCTAGTATTTATGATCAGTTATCTTTTGAATAAAAATTTGTCCTTTTTAGATAGAAAAATAAATAAAAATATTCATGGACGAATGCTTTCTTTAAGAGGTTGAAACCCAAACAGAAACTATTAGATTTATCAAACCAAAAAATTCAAGGACAAAAAAATCAAATATTATTTTGTCCCTGAAGCGTTGATGAAATATATAATTTAACAGCTAATTTAGCTATTATAGCTACTCAAATTTATCAGATATTTTGAAAATAGTATATGGAATTTTACCATACTATTTTCAATCATCATAAACAACATTCGTAGGCGGTTGTTCCACAAGGGAAATTAAATTAAGAGAAATCGTTGTGGTGAGGGACGAAAGCGGATTTAACCATTTCTAATTCACTTATTTTTCATTTGGCGAATTTCTTGATTCCTTCAAGACCCATTTAGCAAATGTTTTGGCAATTAGATATATTAACTAGTAGAGGCGCAATGCACAAATTTGTTCCGTTTCTTTCAAGATTGATATTTAGATGTTCATGAAATATAATAATTTACAAAAAAAATAATTAATTCCATTTTGCATAAACCACGTCATTCAGAAGATAAAAAATTTTCGGAAATATTCTATTCATTTAGGGGGTTCTGATAGGTCAGTCCCATATCTTTTGTAGCTTGAAAATTATTTTGGAGCTGGATTTGTAGAGTTTTTGATCTGCACGTAGGTATGTGTTTGTATTAGGTATAAAGAATTATAACTTTGAAAATTATAGACATTCTTGGAATTTTTTTTTCATGAAATTTTGAAGACTAAGCTCTATTTTGGAGTTATTTGTGTTCGTCATAGGCTCGAAGGTTCGTTATCTCTTGTTGAACTAAAAGAGCTATGAGGTTTGGATTTATGATGTTTTGAATCTTCAATCGTGGCTTTTTTAGTGCAGTTTATTAAACTTCAAAAAATTTGTAACATGATTTACCAGATAAATTTTCGGAAAAAATATATTAAATTTTTTCTGTGAGTGTCTGAATATTAATAACGTAAATCCTTTTTGTGCGTCTAGCGTCTTCGGATACTGGTTAGAAATATTTGGTCATAGTTGTATATGATAACCGTTTCCAAAAACATTCAACTTTACGTAATCGTTTGGTCTTTAAAAAAAATGATTGGACGAATTGGATGTCAAAAATAAATTTTGTTAAATCGTACTCCTGCGGAGTTAAAAATGAAATCGTTTTAATTATCATGGCACAAATCGTTTGCTGTCAACATTTATTACGAAAACTTATGTGCACTGGAAAGATAGTTTGCCATTGTGTATGCATTGAAAATAGATACTAACTGTCCTGGTGGCCATAAATAGCTAGAAAAACGTCCTTTTGTCGCCAGGTCTTGTGATACCTTTTTGTGAGAAATTTTGAAAAAAAGAGGAATCAACAGTTTTTTGCCGCCTGTTTGAATTTCGCACGATTTAATGTGTCAAATTTTGAAATCATCTTCCGCGTAAATAGGATCGAATAAAAAATATTACAGCTTTTTTCTAAGAAATGTTTGTTGCTCTGTCGTGTAAGCCTTATTACCGAGTTGGTCATGATCCATGCTATTCTTAAAATTTGATTCAAAACGTCTTCCATGAGATGTTACGAGACTTAACTTTTATCAGAATGTTTTATTCCTTCATATGTCTATGCCGGAGACAATAGAATTCAAAAAGGTCCATTTTGCCTATAGAACCCCCTTAAGGGGGTCGTCGATATTGAACCTCTGAATGTGAAAGTTGTTATAAATGATAGTGGTCGCTTAAGCCTGCGTTAAATAATTACTTCTCATGAATTTTGTTGGAGAAGTCAGCTTTTGAATGACCGTCTTATATCTTTTTTGACTACTAGGGTCAAAATTTCACAAACAAATTGTGTGATGAATATTTTTTTGAATATTTATATTAAACGATTTCACTGCAGTAAAACCTATTGAGAGATTTCGGTGGATTATCTTTTTGTGATCTCAGGAGGGTTTTAAAATTTGTTTCTTGATTGATTTTTGTGATACTCGAATTGGCTTAAACATTAAAACTTTTGATGCAAATCTAGGAAAATACTGAGATAATTTCCTAACCCAAGTTTCCTAAAAAAATCACCCGAAAACTCAAAGAAACAGCCAAAATACTCCCTTAAAACACGAAAAATCTGAAAAATTTCGAATCATTCACGTTTTATCCAAGACGTACTCTAGAAATTTTATCTTTCAATAAAAAGTTAATCAAGCATAAAAATTAAGTCTAATTGGTCACATGATTAATCAATTTTTAATTATTATTTGACTAGATGAGCGCGAGGCCGTTCAAGGTCGAACATTTACAAAATGGGTGAATTCTCAGCTGACCCGACACCCCCAAGGAGCCAAAATCAACGATTTGTACCGTGACCTACACGATGGGAAAAACCTAATTCGACTTTTGCATGTTCTATCTGGCGAGCATCTGGTAAGTACAACATTTTTGTAATAACGTAGTTTATTGGTTAATAATTAATTTCATTTGCAACGTTTCGCTTTTTAAATTTCAAGCTTAACCTTTGGAGGCACCGATTAATTAATAAAATGTTGCCAGAGTGTATACGGTATACCGTATACCATATTTTCTCAATATAATAATAATCAAATATTTTCATTAAATCGACAAAACTACCAATTTATTCTAAAAATCGGGATTTTTTAATGAATATTTGGACCTTATTTCTAATTATCTTTGGATTTCCAACAGATATACCCAATGAACCTTTTTTCAAAAGATTTATCAAGAATTAAGGGGGTAGCGGTCGCATAATTCTACTTTCGCAATCCACTTTACCAGAATACTAAACAGCTGCGAAACTTTTGAGAATAGCCATTTGGTAGATCTATCCTTAATCTACAAAAACAAATTATCAGAATATTTTTTGGCCGACCCCAGTGACCACCATGCAGCGAATTCTAGAACACCTAATCAAAATTTCAAAATCTATCTCCTCCTAAAGCTCGCATACGATTTCACTCAAACTTGGCATGAACCACGGAAAGACTTATAGACCATATGGACCATAAGTTATGGTTGTAATTTGATGGCGCGGATTTTTGAATTTCCAACTAGTTTTTTCTAGAACTGCGAAAAACCGCCTAATTTCAAGGTTTTCGCTATTCAAAATCTATCTCCTCCGAGGTTACATTTCAGAATGCAGTATTAATTCGAGAAAAGATGGAAAAATATGTTTTTGTTATTTTGATGCTGCAGAATTATAAAATGTCCTGTTGAATTCTAGAAAATCGCATTTTAGTAAACCGGAAGTGAAATCTTGGAAAATGAAAGTCGTCGGATTTAGTCGAAAGTACCACCAAATTAAAGCTGATCAAAAAATGTGCTTACAGCTTTTGGATATTTCGAGTTTTTCTGGTCGAAAAGTGAGTTTCAATGTTTTCCAGAAAAATTCTGAAAAAAATGAAAATTTCGAACTTTTTTTGGGATTTTTTTTTGTTTTACTAAGTTTATGCTTTCTGAGTGTTCCCTAGCAATTTCGTGCTATTTTTAAACCCCAAAGTACCCTAAAAAGAGTGCGCTACCCCGCTACCCCCTTAAAACATGAGATTTCTAGAACTTGAAATTTAACTCATCAACTTCAATCTTATACAATACTCATCGTGGAAGCTCGTTTGAAATGTAATAATTCATGCGTAGGTTTAAGTTATTTCATACAAAAAACAAACTTTCTCTCACAGCTCATAAGCCCCCATATGGTAGCTGAACAACTCGCGGGCATTGTTTGCCCGCAAGTTTTCTCAATAATTCGCGGGCAATCAAATTATAAAAAACATTTTCAGAAAATTTGTTTTGCCCGCAAGTTCTTCCAAAAACAAGGGTTTTTCGCGGGCATGCATAATTTGTTTGTTTGCCCGCACTAGTTATGGAAAAAACTCGCGGGCATTTCATGATAGCGCCAAGGAGATAAATAACTGTAGGTTATTTTATAGGGGGTACTCACGGTTTTTTAGTTCAGCTTTGGGACATAATAACTGCACCGAATAGCCCCAGAAAGGCCACAAATTCATTTCTGCTCTTATCATAAAAAAAAATTTCGAGATTTTTCTCAAAATTTTCGAGTTTTTCAGATTTTTTCTAAGTATTTTTTTGGGATAAAATACATAAACGTCAATTTTAATGAAAAATTCTAAAAATAAGTAAAAGTGAGTAGCAACTTTTTACTTCAGTTTTGCAGTAGCTCAATTTGAGGTGTACTTTTGGTCAATCGATGATAAAATAAATTTCTAGAAACTCCAAAAATTGACTTCCGGTTGAACTAAAATGCACATTTTCTATAAATAGGAGCAATGATAAAAAAAATTTCACTGGAAATTGAGAAGACATGTTTCCACGTATATATCAAATTAAAAAAAAATGTTTATCGAGTCGTTTTTCGAGAAAATTTTGTTTCAGTTTGGAATTTTCACATTTTCTTGATTCTAGAATATAAGGGATCAAAATTTTAACCTGACCGTAAGCCAATTTTTGTTCAGTAGACTATGAGCTTTCATTTGATGGTACTTAACTCAATACGTTCAATTTTTTTTTCTAGAATCATGAGAATTGACTTCCGGCTGAATTAATCTGCAATTTTCTATAAATAGGAGCGATGTTTAAATAAAAGTTTTCCACTAGAAATTGAGAAGACTATTTTCTCCGAATAAAACCAAATAAAAAAAATTGTATGGAGTCTTTTTTGAAAAACTGAGCTACAAATTCTAAATATCATGAAATTACGGTTTTTCCATATTCTAGAACAAAGTCCGATCAAAATGTTCGCAAAATATTTCCGATAACTGTCAACCTAGTAGTAATTGTTATTCTTACAAAGTGTAATCAATTTCCATTAAGCCGTTTTCGAGATAAAAGACATTGAAGTCAACACTCAGTGTTCTAGAACTCTACTCCCACTTGGTGCTGTTGGTGTTCAAAAAAACTCTGTTTTTACTTTTGGTCGGGAGCAAAAGGATAGATCTTCATTTTAGGCTTTTCAGAATTTCTATAAACTTGTTTCGTTTTTCTTCTGAGCCCGATCTAAAATCTCAAAAACCGTTGAGTACCCCCTTAAGTGAAGATGATCATAAAATCAAAGTAAAATTATTCATATATTTTTCGACAAAAAATCTATTTCTGCTTAAAATTGTTTGTTTTCCTAATCTGAAGTGGGGCAGACCTCGGCAAGCCAGAGGTATTTGTCTGGCTTGGCTTGGCTTGAACAGACGAAGAAATTTCGTGGGCTTGGATTAGCTTGGCTTGACCAGGCAAAAAATCACTTACATTGGAAAGTCGAAAAAAAATGTCGGAATTATTATTTTTTTTGTTCAAATGATACCTCACCTTACTGGGAGAAAAAAATTGTATTTAATTAAATTTTAAAAATTAATTGCACTTTTAATTATTTTGAGAATTAATTGAACTTTTATTAATTTTTTCAATTAATTGCACCCTTATTCATTTTTCAAATTAATTGTACTTTTAATTTTTTTAACAATTAATTGTACTTTTATTTATTTCTAAAACTAATTGTACTCTAATTATTCTTTAAATTTAATAGCATTTTAATTAATATAAAAATAATTTTAAAATTTAACCCTTTGTTGAAAGTGTTAGATTTAGGGTTAAGTAAACTCGTGTCCAGTGTACACGGTGGGGAAGTTTTTTAATCGAAAATAATTTTTAAATTTGACCCTATGTTGAAAGTATTAGATTAACGGTTAGGTAAACGCGTGTCCAGTGTACACGTTAGGGAAATTATTAATCAAACATAATTTTTAAATTTGACCCTTTGTTGAAAGTATTAGATTTAGGCCCTAAATTTTATGGTTAGGTAAACTTGTGTCCAGTATACACGGCACGGTGCTTTTTTTGAGGGTGAATCGTAAACATTAAAATTCCTATGATGGATAAAAATAACAAATAGCGCAAAAGAATCAGCTCGCGAAATAATAATTTTGCTCGAGTGGATTTTTTTCAAATCCCTGGTCGCTGATTGGATAACCTCAATGAAGCATATTGACGGTTCATTGTTGCCAGAAACGGATTCCTTGCAAGTTTCTAAGCATTTTGATATAAAAAAANAAAAATTTTGATGATATTTTTGATGAGTCCTCACTTCTGGTTTGACCGGAAGTCAAACTAAATTCCTTATTTTATAAGTTATAATATACTTTCGGGTAGCTTTCAGGGTGGAATAAAACGAAAAAAAATTTTGTGATATTTTTGATGAGTCCTTACTTCCGGTTTGACCGGAAGTCGAACTATATTGGTGGAAATTTTTTAATCAAAATTAATTTTTAAATTTGACCCTATGTTGAAAGTATTAGATTCAGGCCCTAAATTTTAGGGTTAGGTAAACGCGTGTCCAGTGTACACGGTAGGTTGTCAAATAATTAATCGTCATCCATTTAATAGGTGAAAACAAATATTTTAAAAAATCAATTTTTGAAATTTTATATTTTATCTAGAAAGTTTGTGCCCGCCAGTTTTAACAAAAACTGGCGGGCAAACAAAAAACACCATGCCCGCCAGTTTAACCTTAAAAATGAGCGACTGGCGGACAAAAAACAACAATAAAAAATTTCGCCCGCCAGTTTAACCAAAAACTGGCGGGCAAAAAAATGTTGATTTTGCCCGCCAGATGACCCCTTACCCCATATGAGGCATAAGAGCTTCCCCGCGGGGCTCCGATTGACGCTCATTGACCTAAAAATTCCGCAACGAACTTTCTGCTCATCTCGCGAGATCTCGTTGATTAGAAAAGCGACCTCAAGGGCCTTGAGTCAAGGCGATGTTCACAAGATAAGTATTGTATGAGCTCTTTCAGAATCGAAATCGCAATCAAATGCAGCATGTTACATGTATAAACATGCTGCATGTATAAAATATAATTTTTCTACCAGTACATGTTCATCTCATTATATCTTTAACTGGCTAATACTGGTTAAACCGGTAAAAATTTAAAAAACCAAAAATGAAATATACCAGGCTTTTCACCGTTCATTTCAAAGTATTTCCCTCATTGCCTGAAATTATGTAATATGAAAAATTTGGAAAGCCAGGAGCTTATCTGGTTTCAAGAATTTGGACTAATGAGTGTGGGAGATAATCTGATTTACTGATGATTAAGTGGTTTTGAAAGTGGTCAGCAAGTATGGCTCCAACACTTTGCAAGTGACCATAGTATTTTTGTTTGAAAATTTTCAGTTTTCACAAGTAACATAAGTTAATTGAAAGTAATAAGTTGAAATGGCTTAGAAAAAAGTTTAAAAAACACAATTACGAACCTCATTGATGTTTTTGTTCAAAAAACTTGTAGGCTTGTTAGTAAAAATATTTGAATTTCTTTCAAAACTCTACACTAGTTAATTCAAAAACTTCATGCGTAATGTATAAGATATCTTCAAATTTCAAGATCACTTATAAAGAACTTCATATTTTTAGACTATAAAAAAAGCATTTCAGCCGATTTATTAAATAAGATCGTGAGAATAAGCACAATTACAAATTGTGACCATTTAAACTGATTTGAAGGTGAAGTAGATGCAAGTTCCAGCGATCTGAAGACTTTGAAATTTTACATTTCTAAATTTTTTAACTGATTTTTTCTTATCGTCCAAAACTTTTCCATAAATTACATTTTCGAAAATCTTGAGTCGAAATATATTATTGAGATAATACATAATTGAGGTAAAATAGTAACTCGTCTAAACTTAGCATGTCCACCATGCGATTTCAGGTCAAAATCGACCACGCAAGGAAATCGGGAATGTTTTAAAAAAATTGAAGTTTTTGTACATTCCTAGAATTCTAAAATTGTTTTGATACCTAACATTGAGCTCCGAGTTCATTATATAAAATTAGCATAAAATTTAAAAAACTACTAGTATTTTCAGACATTCTTGTTTTCAATCAATTGAACATATTTCTCATGCATGTACAAATTAAAATTGTCAATTTTTCTAATTTTTTGGCATTTTCCCGATGAGAAAAAATCACCACATTTTTATTTAAATTTTTGAAATGTCATCGTAAAAGAAACAACCAACGCAAATAATTTGATATGGCTATTCAAATCTATTAAGATTTGAAATATGATATCTCGATTGCCTACATAACAATGATTTATATCCCTGCGCGTCAAAATATATACGCAGCAAAATGTGAAAAATATTTCGAATCAGCTGTTCACTCAAAATCCGTAGCAGCTAATGTGTCCACAAGTGCTCGATTTGTCTTTGTTGGTTATGTTTAACTCGCTAGACTTCGATTCGGGCAAGTGGAGTTCACTAACAGTGACCATTCACCATTAATTTCGCATTTTACTCGACGCTTTTAAACATTAATTGAACAAACAGTGATAATTATCGATAAAACTTTAAGCAGTGAAATGACGTTTGCCGTTTTTTATTGAAAATTTGTACTGTAGTACAATACTTATTTTTTTGCAAAAATTTTAATCACCAAAATTAAACCATTTCATTCGTGACAGTAATAAAAATCTAAGATTTCTTTTCCCAATACACATATTAGCCCAAAAATGATCACGTGACCGTATATTTTCGAATTAAGGTTGTAATAAAGTATACTGTTGTATTATTCCAAAAATTGCTAATCAAATGTTTTAAAGAATTAAAGTGGTTCCTTAGTAAGTTTTAAGACTTTTTTACTTACCACTCAAGTCCGAAAAAACGATCACGTGACTTCAAATTAAAAAATGATGCCCTAAGTACCCAAAAGTACTCAAATTACGCCGAAAAAGTTTGAGGACTAATACACACCTAATTTAGAAGTTGACTTGAACATAATAAATATTTTCCAAACACGTTCACTTTGATCTTTATTATGCAAGAAATAAGGATTTATTTTATGACATCATTTTAAACTTTATTTTTGATTATTTCGTCACGTGATTTTATTCAGATTTACTGTAATGAGAAAAAGTCTTTAAAAAACGTTGAAGTCTGACCTGGAATTTTTTGGACAGTTAATTTGAGTACTTTTTATCAAATTTACTGTACATTGGTTACATTATTTTTTTTCAAAATACTCAATCAACTGCGAAAACCCTTAACAGAATCGTAACGAATATTCTAAGACTTCCGTGCATTAAGTATGCCTCCCGGTTAAATAGAGCATGTTTCAGTAGTCACAAAAACTTATAATACAATAGGAAACAAAATGAGACGCCTACTGATCTCGCTACGTGACCTTCCTCTTTTTATTTTTTCAATGCAAGAAATTAGATTCAAATTAATTTAAGAGTTTCATATACTAGAGAATTTTGTAGAAAACATCATAATTTATGTCTTAGACAAACTGATAGAAAACCATTTGAGTTTACATGAGGAATTGCATCAATATAAATTATAGTTTAATTCCATTCTCATTCTCACTTTATAGTCGACGTCATAAGTGAATTCGCAACACTTATGTTTTCTTTCCTTATTAATGCCTTTAAATTCGTTAAAATTTATTTTTATTTATTTGTAAAGCAAATGGACTGAATATTATTTTAAGCTATTGAAAAATGGTATGTGATAATGTGGAAACTTTGCTTATATGGCTCGATCTAAAGAATTGTCACTTTTTGCGGAAAATCGAGTCTGGGTACATATATCATGTCTAAGTCTACAGTTAAAAAACGCTAGCCATGAAAATCTTTGGTTTATTTTCTTCATGAATTTATTTTAAACATGAATTTTGAAAATTTATTTTTTGAGGCGATTTTCTGGCGATTTTTCGGGGTCTTAATAAATTGCGCTCCTACTGCTATATATTCTGAGTTTTGACATTTGTGCATGAAAATGCTTATTGCTTATTGCGAAATCATTCAGATTTTTAGATTCCTGAAATGTTAAAATACTGTTTTTTTTGTTATAATTTAGCCAAATAAAGAGAAAGAATTAAAGAATAAATTTTTGAAAGAACTGGACAATCTCATCCACGATTCATCGTGACCGTTCGGCGCCCCTGGATTGGCCCAGGGACATATCCAATAGGATATCTAACATGGGAACACCTCATTTTAGCTGTAACTAAAAATTACGAAAATTCGATTTTGCTTATTTTTGATCAAGATAAAATTACTTCGAAAATAATTGTTTAACCTTTCGGAGTGACAATCCAAATCCTACTGCAAAAATATTGTCAGCACTTGGTTTGTACAAGGTAGATCTAAGATCAAAATCCTTGGAAAATGTTCTCAAAGCGAAGGAATCTAGTTTAGCAGATAAATAATTCATAATTCGACTCGAAGGTTAACTCTGACCCATCTAAAATAATGATTTTGTGATTAGATGGTTAAATATCTTCTAACATATTTCAAGATGGGAAGAAAAAATTTATGAATGGCATTTAATTATGCGATAAACGATTAGCAGATTATTTAACAGTATTGAACAAACACTCAAATTGTGCGGTCGAATTGTAAACAATCATTGTTAACGATATGTTATACAAAATAATTTGTTTGGGCCTAAATTTTTTTGTCAATAAATAGGACGTTTGTGGCCTTTTTGATTGAATGTAGGCTCCTTTTTTCTTTAAGTATAGATAAATAATTTTGTTTGGAAAGTTGGCTAGTTTTATCAGAGGATTGTATGAATAGAAGTGTGGAGGAGACTGCGACTGACCCACGCGACTCATTGTATAAATATTTGGCCTTTTATATACTTCCTTCAAACTCACCTGCTATAAGAACCGCCCTCACAAATTTATCTCCCTCTTACCATTTGTTGTGTATAAGGCCAAAACGTTCTATTTATACAAAATATTTTTTTTTGGACATGCTGCGCCCAAAAGAAGAATAGCGTTCCGTAGGCCGAGAAACGTATCCACTGCGGGAGACACATATGAGGGGCTGTATATTTTGTTGCCACCAGCATGAAAGAAAATTTTTCTTGCTAGAAAAATACTAGAAAATACATTATTCATTAATTTTTTAGGTTTTGCTGATTTTATATAATTTATGAAATATAATAATTTCTGACGGATTTCAGTTATTTGTGAATTTGGAGTTATTTGACTTCAAATTATATAAGAATAGCCTATTATTTCCTGGAATAAATTCTTGAAATCGCGCACAAGCATGTTATTGCTTGTTTGCACGAGTGCGCCACTTTTTTTGCCTCGGGAGAGAATTGCCGCGGGTTTCAGGGCTACCCGGAAACCAGTTGGTCTTATTATTTTTAGCGAAAATAAAATAATTATTTCTAGCGGATCCCGAACACGAAAGGTCGAATGAGAATTCATGCACTGGAAAACGTACAAAAAGCCCTCGATTTTCTCAGAGACAAAGATGTGCACATGGAAAATATCGGAAATCACGATATAGTCGACGGAAACCATCGAATTATCCTGGGTCTAATTTGGACTATTATTTTACGATTTCAGGTAACTAATGTAGAAAATTATTAATTCGGTTTTATCAGCACATTTTTCATTATGTTGCCAAAATTTTGCTATCAGGTTTTGAAATTCCATGTGAAAGTATTGACAAAATTAATTTGAACTCATTTGAATAGTTTTGAATTTGAGCAAGCAGAAACATACCGCAGTGGTGCACATTTATCTACCACATAGCAAAAAATATAAGAGCAGGTTTTTTGTAACGTGAAAATTTCTTTATTATGTCGCAATATTTGGAAAAACCGACAACGAGGGTCTCCAAGCCTTCTACGCTTTCGGCTTTTGGAAACGACTCATCCGATTGAGTTCTTAGGTAGCTCAAAATGACCAAACATATTCAAGGAAAAAAAAAGAAAAAAATTGATATTATAAAGTTTTTTATTGTAATGTTTTTGATGAAAAAACGGACTAATAGTTCAAAAATATATGTGTTTCGAAGAAATTTCATGGTATTTTTGAAAAATGTGTGGGTTTATTTGGATGATTGTTAAAGGTTTTATCCCCGGACAACATGAGGATAAGATAACGTTTAAAAAAATGCAAATTTTTTTACATTTGCAAAAAATGATGGATAAATGTAATTAAACACAAAAAAGAGGATGAATAAGTAAAAAAAATGTTTTTTTAAAGCCTAAATTGAACAGCATAATTAGAATGTGAGGATTTGAAATAAAGAATTTCAAAAGTCAAAAATGGGTATCGATGTTTTTGACACATCTTGTAGAGATTTTTTTTCTGATTATTTTAAGACGCAGGGTTTTGTGTTTTTGAAAATTTTTTCTGAAAAAAATTAATTTTTTGGTCAAATTTTCGAGATTTAACAAGGGATGCTGGAACCAGTTTTAGCGAATTCGTATGCAGAGCTAGCGCGCTAATTTTTTTGGCAAGTTAAAATTAAGCGTTTTTTAGTAAACCGTTTTTTGGATTAGGGGATACCCATTTTTGACGTTCGAAATTCCTTATTTCAAATCGTCTATCGGATTCTGTTAATTCATCGAAAGTGTTTTTAAGAGATTTTAATGTTCACATTTTTAATTCAAATGTTTTGATCTTCTAAATTGAGTAGCAAAAAAGTAAATATTAAGCAATTATATAATAAATATTTAAGCAAACTTATTGGCCAAATTAATGCCGAATTTTATGCTGATTTTCATGTTTTTGATAGCAAACAGTATTTTTCGAAATCATAATGTTAGAACAAACGTTTCGACAGATTGGATTTTTTTTTGAATGACAAGCTTTGATATCGAAATAATTTCTATCAATCATCAAGAATGAATATATGCCCTCTTCACAAATTCCACTTTCACGGCTCGGTTAAAGCAAGGGAAGGGTCTCGAGAGTGATGTTATGGATAGACAAAGAGCGCGCACTGGAAAATTAATTAACCAATCCTGTTACCGCCTCCCCCCCCATTTCACTCGAGATTGTTTATCCCGATCAAAAATTTACACAGTATATTTTACTATGATTGTAATACAATCATTGTATGAATTGTATAGTATGATTAGTGTTTAAGGTACCTCAATCAGTTTTGAGGACCCTTTGATCATTTTTCCCCGTTTTATGCAATTCACTCAAATATAAAAAAATCATAAATTAAGTTCACCAATTTTACGCTGTTCGACTACGTGGAACTAGCTAGAAATAATGATCATCGAATAGCTATTGGAGGATTATTTTTTTAATTAATATGGTTAATTTCATATCCTGTTCAGAGTGAAAAAAACACAAAATCGGACAGATGACAGTGTGGTGTAGGATAAAGATTTTAAGCGACGGGTGAGTGTACAGCCCGCATGTCGGCCAATCAGGGATGCTTATTTCCAAGTCTAGTACATTCTTACGGTTTTTGTGTGTTTTTCACTCTATTATTATCATTCGTTTATTGCAATCTAAAAGTTTTAGCAGATTGGCTACAAAAATGATATATCGGGCCTGGAAAGTATCTTAAAACAATGAGACTTGGTGAATTTGTCATGATTCATAGTCCCTCAGCAGAAATCGCTCTATAAGTTTCGAACAAATTTTGTGTCATGGCGGGTTTTGCAAGCCAACAAACTTATTTCTTATCAAAAATCATTATACAAAAATAATTTGATTGCAAAAATCAGTGATGACTCATCACCTGTAATACTGAGCTGTTAAAATTTTGACAGTCTTCTTGTCTTAATAAACTATTACTACGCGCCTTAAATCGTTTCCTGGATGACCTTATCTTTAACATAAAAAATAAACAATTTTGACAGACTATCATTTAAACTGAAATTTAGGGGGCTGCTCAATGCTTACTAGTTCTTTGAGAGTGAGAAAATCAAGTTATTGAAAACAATCAACAAAAAACAATTTTTATGTAAAAATATTAAATTTATACCAAATTTGTCGAAAAATCTCATCGACTTAATCATTGGTGTCAAATGTTTTCAAAAAATTATGAAACACGGTTTATGGGTGACGGAATATCGTCTAAATTTTGAGCAGAATGATTTTTCAAAAAATTTAAGGGCATCGGTGCTTAGAGACAGATTTGCAGTTTTTCAATTTTCGTTCTCTTGATGGTAAACTTTTTACCACTTCGGAATTTTCTAATAAAATTATTTTCAAATGATAGATGCCACCTTTGAGGGCGGAAAGAGAAGGTTTAAGTATTTTATCCAGTCTTTTTTTTCTCATTTATTCCGTTATCGACCCTTCCAGTTAATTTTGGTTCAAATTGAATCAAACAAAAACATTTTTCAAAGTATGAAGTTTTTCCCTAATCGCTGGCTTCAACAATCGAAAAAAATATTCTCTTTTGCTTTTTCTAAGTAAAAATAGGTTCATTTGATATACATTCTCAGCCGGTGTAAAATCTCAAGCATCGAAGAAGAGACCCGCCTACGCGAAAGTTCCTCATGCTTGAACTAATCCCCATCATGAGAAACACGCATCAACAGCGTGATTTTCAAAAGATAATCTCGAAACGACCATTGATTGGACGAATTTATACTTATCTTTCGCGGAGGCCAAGTCTAGAGAATGGAACCTTTTTTGTTCAATGCTTGCATTCTTTACACCAACAACCCCCTAAAGGGGGTATAGGCTATACGGTATAGGCTATACCGTATAGCCTATACCGTATGGGCTATACCGTATAGCCTATACCGTGTCAACTATTGGAATCGACCATAAGAAATAATGGGCATAGTTCAACCATTATTGCTCCTTTTCTATTGCTTATTTGTTAAAGAGTGTATGTATACAAAAAAGGTTTGGTATTTTTCAAAAGTTAAGGGGGTGCTCGTCGGAAACAAGCTAAAAATTGGGGTTTTCAATGGCCAATTGTCGCAAAAGTACAAATTATTTGACCAAGTATCACCTCTTTCTGATATATTCGAACAAAAATCTTGCATCCTATGAAAAAATAGAAATCAGAAACGTGCTTACAAAACTGACGGAATTATTTTTTTTAAATGTATTTCCTCCCTGGATTTTAAGGTACAAAAATGATTTATGACTTTAATTAAGCAGACAGAACGTGGGTAGGTCATATCAGAGCATTTTTAGAAAAAATTCTTGGATTTGGTTTCAGTATCACCAAAAAAACAGGATTTTGACCCTATTTTAGGGGTCTTAATTAAAATGTTTCTCCTCCCTGCATTTAAAAGTTAAACATTTGAAACCTACATGAATCTGCAGCTGAAGAGTCCATGCAAATCGGTACACAAAGTTTTGTCAGAATTTCTTTCTCAGTTTGCTATAAATCGTGTTTCGATTTCCCAAAAATCAAGAAAATTTGAACTTATTTTCTACAAAATATTTTTGAAACAATCTAAAAGTGCTTTCTGACCATTTATTTAAATAAAACGAGTACCAAAATGCTTGTAATTTTTTATATTTTCATAAAAAAGTCATTACAATAAAATTCGAGAATTTTTTTTGTCTTGTGATTGATTTAGCGACGACCACCTCTTTAAAGGACAGTTCTACAGAATGGCTAATCTTATGTCCTAAAAGCCTTGTATGACAATTTTTATCGAAAAGTAAATTCTAGTAACTTGTTCCCCCCTTATTGGTTACCCTTCATGAATTGAGTCGCAAATACGAAATATTTACAATTTTCTTTTCATGTTTTTTTTCTCAAAATATGGCCCATGTGAAACATTGGTCTCAAAAACCACAAAATCTTCTTTGTAAAAGATAAATTTTAAAGAAAACTTCAGAGCACCACAACTTAATCTACACATAATTATCAGAAATAGGGAAATATGAATATAGAAAGTCAGTAAAGAAACAGCGGTTTTTAACGACGAGCTATTCTGCTTGTTTAATAAATTTAAGCGGAAGATAATGTTTTTAGAGGAGGAAATGCACTACATTTATAAGTTCTTGAAATTTTTATGCAATTTGCAGTAGTTTTTTTTTGAAACAAATGTCGTAAATTTAACTTAAAATCAATAACCATTTCAAGCTACCAATTGAGAATTTGAATCGGAGTATTTCGGAAAAACGAGATAAATATATCCCTTTACGAGGAAGGTAGATATTTTATAACTTGGTCCAGTACATTAGTACCACTTAAGTACATATTGTACTAGACCAAATTATAAAATATCCACCTTCCTCGTAAAGGGATATGATGTATGGTATTTTTTTTACCACCCAACACATATTTTCATTTTGAAATTGCACATTTAAAATTAATGGTTTTCTACCAAAATTTTTGTACTATTAATATTTGAATTTTTTACAACCTTCGTTTTCCACCGTATGATAAAAGATCAAGAATTAGGGTTGGGCAAACTCGTGCTCAGAGTACACGGTACAAAACGATGCAAACCCGTTTATCGGTTTACTTTCAGGAAAATGAAAAATAAATTTATGATCAAATAAAACTCGAAAAAAAAATCTTAATAATTGACTGTATCTCTTGATCTTGACATCGTATCTGACTAATTTTTCCACTCGACTCACATATTTTAAACAAGAAAAAATTGTTAGAAAAATTACCACCGCCGATTTTTTGATCGGGAGGCGTAAATATAAATTACTTGCTTCATTAAATTGAAACTAGACAATAATTGTGTTTGTAACATTTAAGTGCCGTTAATTTTACGAAACCAAAAATTAAAAAATTTCGAAATTTGCTTTCGAAATTCGAATCAAAAATTACTCGGACTAATTATAACTTCATAGTCATATATCATTTCCGGATCATTTGTAGTTGAAATTTTTCTGATACAAAACTTCTCGGATGTAGCAACCGCCATTTGAGTTTGATCGATATTAATTAATATACAAGAATTTAGATTCAGCATTTTTTTCAACAAAATTTTTGACTGATGTAAAAGTTTAAAATGATGAACAACTTTGGTATATTTATTTCTAGTTAATTAAAAATAGTATCTTATTGAACTCAGAATCAATCTTAGTCTCAAGCTTACGCACCTACGCATACTATTGCTCCTTATAATTTTTGTATACAGTTGAACACCAAATTTTGGCAGAAAAAGACCCTCATATTAAATAATCAAATGGTCTTGAAAATACGTCTTCAAAATTCAATTTTTATAAAAAAAATAAACATTTTCAAACGAATAAATTATTTTGAAAAAACCAATAAGTTAATAGAAAATCACTCAAATTTGTTATTATAATAAAATCGAATACTAATCATGGAATATGTTATTTTTTTACGGGGAAGAACATATATCAAGCATTCGAATTTTCCTATTAGGCTGAACGAAAAATATTCTTTCCAGTAATTCACATCGTCTCAGGCATTTTAAAGTTGTACTTTACGTGTAAATTTTAACAGCTTGAATATCAGATTTTCAAAGATTTTCTTAGTAACAAATTTCATGATTAACCCACCGAGGCATAGAGAAAAATTCCCCGAGGCATATACCCTTTCAGGAGGTACAATTTGCACTCACAGCACCAAAACGGTTCATCCGATTTATAAAATTCTAATTGAACTATAATTTTGGGAACTTAATTCATATATATAATTTCAATAAATTGAAAAAAAAAGTATTTTAACTTTCAAAATTTGAGTTGAGAAACGTTGGTAAGTTGAGTCCTCGCCACATCATTCAATTTTCAAAAGTCGCAAATGTACTCAAAACCTTTTTGAAATCCTGGCTTTTCAATTGCAACTCCAGATTGGAGTCGAAGTTATTTTTCGGAAGTAAGACTTAAGCGAAAACGCCTTCCAATCAACTCGTCTTAAAATTTAGACCTTTTTTCAGAAATTTTTGGGTGATATTTTCAGATTCACATTATTGAGTTTTAAATGTATTCGAAGAGGCTTTTTAAATCATTTTTCCATCATTTTGGCTGACCAAACCGGCCAAAATACCACTTTTCTAAGGTTACCTAAGGTATCTACTGTATTTTTATAAAGTCAGACAAAAAAACACCACAATATTTTTGCTCATTGAGAATTCGCTCAATTTGACACATGAAAGAAGTTGATCGGATATGTAATTAAGGAGAAAATGGTACCTCCGTTTTCGACTTTGCCGTCCTCTTGTGGTAGAACCGATGATTGAAAAGCGACGAGACCATCATCAATCGGTTTTTTGGGGTGGTTTAGTACTATATCAGATTTTCAGGCCAACTTTTTTTGCGGACACTACCCCCTTAAAGAATTTGTAATTTTTTTGAGAATTTTTATTTTGCAAGATAATTTTCGCTTAACCCTCCGAGGCATATACCCTTTTGAAAGGGTAAAGTCACTTTAAGGGGGTAGTGTCCGCAAAAAAAGTTGGCCTGAAAATCTGATATAGTACTAAACACCCCCCCAAAAAACCGATTGATGATGGTCTCGTCGCTTTTCAATCATCGGTTCTACCACAAGAGGACGGCAAAGTCGAAAACGGAGGTACCATTTTCTCCTTAATTACATATCCGATCAACTTCTTTCATGTGTCAAATTGAGCGAATTCTCAATGAGCAAAAATATTGTGGTGTTTTTTTGTCTGACTTATAAAAATACAGTAGATACCTTAGGTAACCTTAGAAAAGTGGTATTTTGGCCGGTTGGTCAGCCAAAAATGATGTAAAAAATGATTTAAAAAAGCTCTCTTTCGAATACATTTTAAAACTCAATAATGTGAATCTGAAAAATATCACCCAAAAATTTTCTGAAAAAAAGGTTCAAATTTTAAGACGAGTTGATTGGAGGCGATTTTTCGCTTAAGTCTTACTTCCGAAAAAATAACTTTGACTCCAATCTGGAGTTGCAATTGAAAGCCAGGATTTCAAAAAGTGTTTTGAGTACGATTTGCGACTTTTGAAAATTGAATGATGTGGCGAGGACTCAACTTACCAACGTTTCAACTCAAATTTTGAAAGTTAAAATACTTTTTTTTTCAATTTATTGAAATTATATAATGAAATTAAGTTCCCAAAATTATAGTTCAATTAGAATTTTATAAATCGGATGAACCGTTTGGTGCTGTGAGTGCAAATTGTACCTCCTGAAAGGGTATTATGCCTCGGGGAACTTTTTTTCTATGCCTCGGTGGGTTAATCATGAAATTTGTTACTAAGAAAATCTTTGAAAATCTGATATTCAAGCTGTTAAAAATTTACACGTAAAGTACAACTTTAAAATGGCCTGAGACGATGTGAATTACTGGAAAGAATATTTTTTCGTTCAGCCTAATAGGAAAATTCGAATGCTTGATATGTTCTTCCCGTAAAAAAAATAACATATTCCATGATTAGTATTCGATTTTATTATAATAACAAATTTGAGTGATTTTCTATTAACTTATTGGTTTTTCAAAATAATTTATTCGTTTGAAAATGTTTATTTTTTTATAAAAATTGAATTTTTGAAGACGTATTTTTCAAGACCATTTGATTATTTAATATGAGGTCTTTTTCTGCCAAAATTTGGTGTTCAACTGTATAACAAAAATTATAAGGAGCAATGTATGCTAGGTGCGTAAGCTTGAAGACTAAGATTGATTCTGAGTTCAATAAGATACTATTTTTAATTAACTAGAAATAAATATACCAAAGTTGTTCATTCATTTTAAACTTTTACATCAGTCAAAAATTTTGTTGAAAAAAATGCTGAATCTAAATTCTTGTATATTAATTAATATCGATCAAACTCAAATGGCGGTTGCTACATCCGAGAAGTTTTGTATCAGAAAATTTCAACTACAAATGATCCGGAAATGATATATGACTATGAAGTATATATTAGTCCGAGTAATTTTTGATTCGAATTTCGAAAGCAAATTTCGAAATTTTTTATTTTGTTTCGTAAAATTAACGGCATTAATTTACATTCAATACACAATTATTGTCTAGTTTCAATTTAATGAAGCAAGTAATTTATATTTACGCCTCCCGATCAAAAAATCGGCGGTGGTAATTTTTCTAACAATTTTTTTTGTTGTTAAAATATGTGAGTCGAGTGGAAAATTAGTCAGATACGATGTCAAGATCAAGAGATACAGTCAATTATTAAGATTTTTTTTTCGAGTTTTATTTGATCATAAATTTATTTTTCATTTTCCCTGAAAGTAAACCGATAAACGGGTTTGCATTCGTTTGTACCGTGTACTCTGAGACGAGTTTGCCCAACCCTAATTCTTGATTTTTATCATACGGTGGAAAACGAAGGTTGTAAAAAATTCAAATATTAATAGTACAACAAAAATTTGGTAGAAAACCATTAATTTTAAATGTGCAATTTCAAAAATGAAAATATGTGTTGGTGGGTAAAAAAATACCATACATCATATTCCCTTTACGAGGAAGGTGGATATTTTATAATTTGGTCTAGTACAAAATATATGTATTAAGTGGTACTAATGTACTGGACGTTATAAAATATCTACCTTCCTCGAAAGGGATATTATTTATCTCGTTTTTTCCGAATACTCCGATTCAAATTCTCAATTGGTAGCTTGAAATGGTTATTGATTTTAAGTTAAATTTTCGACATTTTGTTTCAAAAAAAAACTATGCAAATTGCATAAAATTTCAAGAACTTATAAATGTAGTGCATTTCCTCCTCTCTAAAAAAGGTTGAAACAGTATTATCTCTTCCCCCGCTGTTTAAATTAAATTA
>SCLH01000130.1:359061-371491 GCA_004367855.1 Oikopleura vanhoeffeni
AATTAGCCATTGTTTGTGCGCTCAAGTGTTGTGCTTCCGATCCACTGCGTGAATCACAGCGCTCGGCTTAAGGGGGTAGTGTTGTGAATTGGGATTGCAAGGCATACATTGGAAAGATCTATCCTTAGAACTAGCAACTTCATTTATTTTTTTAGTATCACTCTAACATTCGGCTAATCGCGGTTAAAACAAGTCCCTCGGCTTTTTCAATAAATAAGGATCTTGAACTTATGGATCCTCCCGCCGTGAGTTTCCAGTGGTGAAGAAACAAGAAGTAATATGGCTTACGCTTTAGATATAATTATTCATCCGATTTTCTAGAGATTAGTATCATTGGAGTTTTGGTAATGATCTTGGTCTCATTACTAGTAGTATATCCCCATGATATAATATATATCTATTCGGTACACTAGATCAGAAATTGCCTAGGTAAAATACAAAAACAATTGTGTGTTCATTCAGGATTGGTTAGTTATATTCTACTGACTCGGAATAGAAAGGCCAGTTAGGTGGGTGAGCGATCCACCAAAATCCTGATTAACACAATTGGTTTGTATTTTAACCTAGGCCAATTTTGAATTTAGTGTACTCGAAATAGATATACTGTTACAACCAACATAACCATTTATGGAAACCCCATAATGGAACCCCTTGCCATTTTATGGAAAACTTATAACACTAATAGAACCATACCATTTATGGAAACCATTTTTGAAAAAACAAGGAATTTACCATTTATGGAAGACATTTTTGAAATACAAGGCATGTTTGAGTAAAATAAACTTTGTTTTTGGTGTTTAATTCGCTTCAAACTCTTCTGAAAAGTTTGTTTGATTTCGGTTGCCTTATAATTGATCCCTGAACATGTAATTTACAAAAAAAATAAAAAATTTCAAAGTTTTTTCAATTTTTTTAGCTGAAAACAACTTTTCAATTTTGCCCAAAATAACCATGTAATGGAAACCCATTACCATTTAATGGAAACCATTTACCATTATGGAAACCATTACCATTTAATGGGAAACCCATACCTATTTAATGGAAACCATTACCATTTATGGAAACCATTTTTTTTTCGCGAAAGTGGGTTTCCATAAATGGTTATCAGTGTATATATGCGGAAAAGTTTTGAGACTGGGAGAATCTGCAAAATTGTCTGAATTTAAGTGAAATAGGAGCGTTTTTTCAATTTTTGCTCAGGGGTCGGCAATCTCGTCGATTGTGCCGAAAAAGGGTTTTTTCAACGTTTTGATAAAAAGTTTTCTGTGGAAATGCTAGAAACGTCATTTCTCGGAATGTGACAAGCAAGGGGCGGTGAACATGGAATAAGGAAGACCTTCCTGAATTTCGACCTGATTGGCTTCGAATCGTCAAAATAGTGGCGCAAAATCGACACATTTTTAAACATAAAACTGGAATCCGATATTAGCAACTATGGTCTAATTTTGAACGCAGCGGATGAAAAAAAAATAAGAGTTTTTTTATAAATTAATGTTTTGTTTCTCTAGCACCGTGGTGTTCAAAATCACTTCAAGTTGCTTATATCTTTTTCAGCAAATCGTACCCAAGAAATCTGTTGCGTCATTTATTTTATCTTATCATGACTTTTATTTTAAAATTGTCGATTTCACGCACTTTTTTTGACGATTCACAGCCAATCAGGTCAAAAATTTTGAAAAAAATACTTTTTATTCGATTTCACCACACTTGGGCTTGTTACATTCCGAAAATGACGTTTTTGGTATTCCACATAAAAACTCATACTGTACCTTATACTTGTACCAAAACGTCGAAAAACACCCCTTTCGGCACAATCGACCAGATTGCCGACCCCTGAGACAAAAATCTACAAAAACAGCTCCTATTCACTAAAATTCAGACAATTTAGCAGATTCTCACAAGTCTCAAAACTTTCCCATATATTACCAGTATGCAAAAAGTATTATAAGTCTTACGATCCTTATTTCTTTGATGAAAAAGCCGCAGGAACTCGTCTTTAACCGGGTGTTAACCAGATGATGGTTAGAGTGGTACTAGAGTGATAAATGGAGTGGCTAGTTTCAAAAGATAGATCTCTTCTAATGGTTGTTTCAGAATGTTCTTATCTTCATGGTTGGCGTACGGAAGCTGCTAATTCCCTAAAAATCACTGACACCACCTTTTAAAGGGGAACTGGTGCTAGAATTGGAATATTTCTCGACAAAATTAGCCATAAAGGACTATTGAGGATATCAGTCAGATTAGCCATTTTGTTCAATACTATCTTTATCTTGTGAAAAGCAAATCAAATTTTTTTGTATGCATTGATCAAAAGTTGGCTTACGTCAAGGTGATATTTTGAAGTTTCAGTGGTTAATTAAGCAACGTTATTTTTTGAACTTCATTTGAAAAAAATACTAGAAAAAATCGAAAAAACGCAAAAGTTTCGAAAAATTTTTTTGGATAATTTGGTCGGTGTACACTTTGTTATCACCCCAAAATCAATTTGGAGCATTTTCAAAGCCCCAACGCCTCAAAAAAATCAGCGAACAGAACCCCTTAAGGAGGTTGCTACTGCCATAAAGGGTTTTTGATCTCCATTTTTTTGAAGAAACCGTAAACTTACACCTGTGTTACACTGGTCAAAAATTTTGTTCAACAAAATTTCAGAGTTTGAATTTTTTTCAAAATTAATTCTCACAAAGTTTAAAATTCTGTTTTTAACAATCCTGAATTTGTAGACTTCTACTGTAATAATTGGAACGCGCTGAACATCTTTTCATATTGAAATTGCCGGTTTGAATCTGGTATACTGGTAAAACTGTATATCCTGTACCGAATACAGTGAATCAAAATTGCCGCGATTAGAAATACTAACCAAATGTGTGTTGTATTCCAGTGTATGATCAGCTTTATTACGGAGTGGTGAGGTCCTCACCACCACTAATCATAGCTAACCAATACATCTGAATTACTACACACATTTGGTTTCATATTCCTATTGCGGCAATTTTAGATCCACTGTCAGCTCGGCACGCAAGTAGGGTCCTACTGTTGTAGCACGGATACTAATAAATTGTCCAGAAAATGATTCAGATTTAAATGATTAGATTAAAGCCGAGATTTCGGCAATAAGCAATACTTAATCTAAAGTAATTTTGCATTATACGTTACTTCACAAAATGAGATCAAAAAACCCCTTTTTATGGCAGTAGCAACCGGTCCGTTATAGAGAGGTTCTAAAACGTATAGAAGAGTCAAATGGAACCCATAGATAAGTGGCAGCAAAATGACAGATGTTTCTTGGGACTTTATTGCGAATCGCTCAAAATTTTGGCCAAAAATTATGCACCGTTTTTCCCAGATATCGGCATTTTTCGAAACATTGAAAAAAAAAATTTTGAAATTTTTTTTTCCCTGGTCTCCCCGAAAAAAGAAAAAAAATTGAATCCGCTAGAGGAATATGTGATTTTCCATCACAGAAAAAAAAATTGGTATCCAAAATCACTGGAACATTCTCACAAAATCAGAAAGTATAGAAATTTTGAGTGACCTTTAAGTGACCAAAATTTGGTTCACTGAAAGCCGCGCGCTTTAAGTGGCCCAATAATTTCTCAACTCTCTAGCCTCAATAAATTGTCACTCAAAAGCGCGCGCTTTAAGTGACCAAAATTGTGGGCACTTAAAGCGCGGGCTTTAAGTGCCCAATTTTTTGGTCACTCGGGTAATTTTTATAACTTTGTTTTTTGATTTGAACTTTTTGTTGGCGAACTCTAGTTATGGACGCATCATATAAAAAAAAGTCAAGGAATTGTGTGTCCACTTAAACCAAAATCCGAATAATTTGGTAAATCAAAAATTCTCTAGAGTTAAAGCTTGTATTGGTACCTTTAGAGCTTCCAATCAAAATCGTTTAAAACCTGCCACAAACCTCTTCATATGGATTGGACCGTGCCCATAAACCTATAAGCAATATGCGTCATAACTAGAGTTAGCAAAAAAGTTCAAATCCAAAATCAAAGTTATAATCACCGAGTGACCCAAAAAATTGGTCACTTAAAGCGCGCGCTTTAAGTGACCACATTTTGGTCACTTTAAAAGGCGCGCGCTTTGAGTGACCAATTTATTAAGGCTTGAGAGTTAAGGGAAATAATTGCGTCACTTAAAGCGTCCCGCGCTTTTAAGTGACCCAAAATAAAATTTTCCCCCATCAAAATGGGCTTAGAAAAAAAATGACCAGGTTGGAAATTGGCGTCGAGCACGGCGAACAAATTTTGGTCACTTTCAAAGCACCCCAAAAATTTCCCTATCAAAAAATGAATATCTTTGCTCTGCATTATCACATTACCACATTGACGGACCACCTGTTTCCAAAGTTCAATTGGACTATCACTAATTTCCAAATCTCTCGAAGCAATCGATTTCATTATAATAAACTATAATACGCGCTGTCACCAGTAATGAAGTTACTCATAAAAAATACATGTTTTAAGCAGTTTTTTAGTTAAAAAAAAGTTAATTAAATCTAACTCATAATTATTTTAACTTTAAAATAAATCCTTACCATGTCGTGGCATGCTCATTTGCGCAAGGGGTGATGGCTACAGTATGTCTTAAAAATGCGAAAAAGGTTTCGATAACGATCATTTTTCTATAGAAAATCGTCGTTGCAATTGGAAAATTCGTACCCTTGCCAAATTTGTACTTTGAAGACTTATATGCACAACATATCTAATATCTCTTATTCACACTTTCTGAATATCCGGCCTACTACTTAAAACATACGTTTCCTAATCAGGGCCGGGATATTACAAAAAGTGTTGAATAGGAACTTATTTTCTAGGACATCATTTTTTGAAAAAAAACTGGAGAACGAATTAAGGAGGTCGGGTGTTACTTGACAGATACGGATACTGACGCTCTGATGAAAAACTCTAGTCCTGAGGGGTTTTATATATTCTTCTCAAATATTCCACCAAAACTGATGTTTCATAACTCCAGGCACTTTTGTAATTACAGAATTTTCAAAATTACTGCTTTCAAAAAAATTTTCAAGTTCGAATAAAACTTTTTATATTGACGAAAATTATGAGAAATTTTGAAAACACATTCCGAACATTTTAAAAAATGCTTATTTATTCTGAAATTTTTTTTACAGTATTTGTTTTCAATCAACGGAAAAAAACTTTAAATGGCCGCTTTAACTTTTCGCGTTAGGTGACCACATATTTTTTTATATGCTATTTGAAAAATCATTGACATTTTTTTGGATTTTCTCGGTCGAAACTATTTGAATTATATTTGAAAATTTTCCCCATTTCTTTTGCTTTAAAAATAATTTTCTGGAATCCTAGGGGGGGTGTGTGGGTGATTTTGAACATTTTGAAGGCTTGGTACGGCTTAAACTGATGACGGTTCAACATTTCTCATCAATACATATGAAAGATCTATCCTTTGATTCTCGCGATTCCATTAGACAAGTTTTTTTCACAATGTTTCTGAAGTGACTGAAAGTTTCCCATCAAGAAAAAAAAATTACACCCATCAAGGTGGTGCCGCCGGTACCAAAAATAAATTAATGTTCAAAATATTTATCTCCGAAAGCCACCCTTTTACAATTAAATGTGTAGATTATTATATGGCCAGTGCTGCATTTCTGGTTCTTGCATAAGCAATTTCTGAAGCTCACTAAAATTCTTTGAACTCAAAAATAAGCGGGAACTTTGCGGAGGTCTGCACCGATTATTCCACCGTCCAAAATGATACTTCCCCAAAAAAATTTTGTCTCTGTGTTTTAAAAACAGGCGCTGCAGGTGAGGGTTAAATAAAAATCAAAAGTGATTGATGCCTCGTCCAAACAGAAACTTGCTTAACAAACTGACGAATTTATGTTTTCAAAATGATCTCCTCCCTGGGTGTTCAAGGCACACATTCGAAACTTAAATGAATGTGCAGCTTAAAAAGTCCACAAAAATCAGTGAGGAAAGTTTGTTCAACTTCTTGAATTTTGGCCTGACAAAATCACCAAAAACAATATTTTCTACTCTATTTTAGGGGCTCTCATCAAAATGTAATCTCCTCCCTGGATTTTTAAATAAACCTATTCGAAAACTCACGAAATTGAGCAGCTAAAAGAGTCTGTGCAGACCCAATAAAAGGAGATTCCCGGCCAAATTTCTTTCTTCTGTTCTAATCTCTCTCTTTTTTCAAAAAGAAAAAATTAAGCATTTTCGTTGGCTTGATTACCCATAGCGTCGCAAGGGAACAAGGCATAAAAATTAGACATCCTGGACCTTTCCTGTCTGTATTATATTAAATATTATATTACAATAATGCCTCAAATCGATTAAACTTATGTTTAAGACATATAAAAATGACAAAAAAATTATCAAAATTTTCCATTTTCTAGCTGTTTTCGTTTTTTTTCTAAGTATTTTTGTAGCGTGAAATATAATTCCTTAATTTCACGTATCCAGGTTGAAAATTTCAATATGCCGTAAGAGAATTTTTTTATCAGTGAAGCCTCAGCTTCATTTCAGTGGGATTTTCATTCTTATCACGTGACATTTTTTTTCGAATTGTTTTCCGAAATTGACCGAAAAAATTATATTTCGGATTATAATCAACAAATTTAGATAACTTGTGACTTGAACTGTTCTAGATTTTTGTTTTTTGTAGTTTTGAAACTGTAAAATTAATCTTTTTACAAACACCTGAAGATGCTTTTAGCGAAACGTTGTAAATGAAATAAATTATAAACCAAATTTAGATAAGCTTGTGCTTTAACTCGTAGACTCGATTTCCGGCAAGTAGTGACCATTCACCATTAAATCGCATTTTACGACGCATGACGTTTGTGTGTTTTTTTTTGGAAAATTTTTACTGTATTACAGTACTTATTTTTTGCAAAAATTTTTTAGATCACCAAATAAAACCTTTCATTGTAATCAAAAAAAAATCTAAGCTTTTTTTTTCATTACACCAAAGCTCAAAAATGATCACGTGATCGTATATTCAAGAAACAAGGTCGGTCAAAATAGTCCTTTTTTTTCAAAAAATGCTTAAATCACAGTTGGAAAAAGGAAGATGTCTTGATTTTTAGAAACTTTTTTTCAATTACACTAAAGTCCGAAAAAAACGATCACGTGACCTTCAAGATGTACAAAAAAGGTTTTTGCTCAAGTACACAATAGTACTCAAATACCCGAGAAAAATTTGTGGGATAATAAACATCCTAATTTAGACTTTTGAATTGCATTAAGCAGATGGCCTCCGGTTTAAATAAGCATATTCTAGAAGTCAATACTTTTGGAAAAAACTGATTACATAAGACGCCTACGCATGAAAAGATATATTTTCACAACAAAATATATTTCACAACAATTTAAGAGACATTTTACTAGAGAATTTTGTAAAAACAATTAATTATGTTAGACAAAGCGATAGAAAAATCATTTGTAGTTTATATGAAGTAGTTTCAAATATAAATTAAGGTTTAATTTCATCTCATTATCACTTTTATGCGAGTGACAGTAAATTTTCGCAACTTTTGTTTTTATCCCATCCAATGCCTTTAATTCGATTTAATTTGTTTTGTTTTTTATTGTATAGCGCAATTGGACTAATATTTAAGCTATTGAAAAATGTATGTTGATATGAAACTTTGCTAATGGCTCGATTTATAAGAAGTCACTAGTGCCGGAAATCGAGTCTGGGTACAGATTCATGTCTTAAGTCTACGAGTAATCTTAAAAAAATTGCTTTGAATATGCGCCTATAAAATTTGAGCTTTTGAAATTTATCTTCGAGGAGAACTAAATTAAAGTCTGAGAATGCCGTCGATTATTTGCCGTTCTAGAATTGGTCAGAAACTAGATCAAGGAAAGCTCGTGCTTTAATTTCCGCATGCATCGTTACGTGTTCTGTGAAAATTTAAGCTAATTTGGAAATATTGTCTGGGAGGAGATAGATTTTGAAGTTATGAAAATGACTTCTTGTAAAAATACTGTAACTGCCAGTGTACATGTCAAAAACAATCTGTAATGTAGTGAGTCGCAGAATTAGGGATAGATCTACAAATAATTATTTTTTCCTTTTTTTTCATTAGCTCTTAGTTTCCAAGATACATCACCATGAATATCCTTTTCCCAACGAAACTCCATCTCAAAAACGTTAACTATCTCTAACGCGTGTTCGAATCCCACTTATGTTGTCTCACTGATTGTTTTGAGTATGATTATAGGCAAGGATGCTTGATATTTGGACAGCTAAATTTGATCGGTGTGTAATGATCACACTGTAATCACTCAAGCAATCACTTAGACAACATCAGTGCGATTCGAACACGCGCTATAGAGATAGTAATCGTTTTTTAGATGGAGTTTTGTTGCGAAAAGTCAAAATTGCGATCCATACGGTATGGACCATACGGTATAGACCATACCCCCTTAAAAGACGAAAAACAGCTCAACTTAAAGCATACCTGTATGAACTTTAAAAGAGTTTAACAGTATCTTTTTTTACATAAAAAATAAGCTTTTAAAAATGAAGTACCACGTAAGTTCAAATACCGTCGAGACCAATTCATGAATTGTCGAGACTTGAGGTGATTTGACGCCAGATTTGAATCCTATTATATAAAAGCATTTTTACAATCACCTCAAGTCTCGACGCCACTTGAGTCTTATACGAAAGTCGTCTGACGGGATTATATGAATTCAATCAACACTAATAATCTCAAAAAATAATGATGATAATTATAATCAATTTAAAAATTGAAGCAAAGAGTTTAGAAATCTTCAACGTGATTTTCAGAACTTTTCTTTATGTTTTATTCTTTTAAATTAGTTATTGCCTTTATGACATGATTTGATTTAATGCTAAATAGATGTAGGGTTGAGGGAGCAATCTAACACTCTACGACCGCCTTTAGCGCTCATAAGGCCGCTTTCTCTTCTTTTCAGCCCACATCTATTAGATTAATCAAGAGGTCATAAAGGGATATATATTCAATTAAATCTCAACTAACAAAATTTGCTTTATGTCTATCAGACATTGTCTAACCAAGGATTCCGAATTACCATTTGTAGCAAGAAATAAAAACGGATTTTCTTAGATTTTGAAATAAAAATTTTTTAGACCAATCACTTATCTCTAGAATTTTTGGAGATAAATCATGTAAAATGACAGCATTTGACCATGTACCGAACTTGACGCTCGCCAAAAGATAAGGATCTGGAAGGATCTGGAACACATTTGTGAAAATTTGAAAATTATAACTGCGAAGGTAATTAGATAAGAATAATTATAGTTTTTTTACAGACACATCGATTTGGACCTTATCTGATGGTTTAGTTCATTTTTGTTAACGAGGAACAAGAAATTATGTATTTGGCGTCTACCAAATATTTCAATATAGAAAAGGTTTTTATTTTCAAATTTATTTATCAAAACTCATCTTTATCTACGTTTCGATTACTTATAATACCGAAGATAAACTCCCAGAAGCACAAAAATCACGTACGGTCCTGTCCGACCGGATTAACTTTGAACATATATTCGACGTTTAACATGGATGCATTATCGTCGACAAAACTAGCGCTTATTTTTTGACCAACATGTGTTTGTGCTGTTTATCTTAAATCACTTCATAACACATTTGAATTTAAGGAGGTCGGTGTTGAGAACCAGATGAGGATATAAGCGCTTGATGAAAAACTTTTTACTGAGTATATCCCTTGTTCACACTTTTGTTAATATCCCGGCCCAATCTAGCAATTTGGTTTGTTAANTATATATCGGAAATGGAAAAAAAATTACGAAAAAACATTTTGGTCGTCACGTGATCAAAATATAGCGATTTCTCAAATATATCGAAATAGCTCTTTACACCACCAGGTGGCGCCGAGTGTCAAAATTAATAATGCTCAAAGTTTTTTAACTGATTTTTTAAACTTTTACCTCCTTGGAGTAAAAATTTCGAAAATTTCAGGGTAAATTAAAATTGTGTTTTAAAAATCAACAAAAATAAAATTTTTTTTTTGATTATATAAGGGGGTATTTGGCTATGACAGTTTTGAGAAATTTCTTCACAATAATTTTTTGAGAATTTTTCACAGAAGAGTTCAAAAATGTTATCGGGAGCACTTTTAACTTATATGATCAATTTAAAAAAAATTGTTTTTGAGATTTTTTCATAAATTTCGAGGAGGTGGTAGGTGGTCAAAGTTTTTGAACTGATTTTTTAATCTTTTTCCTCCTTGGAGTAAAAATTTCGAAAATTTCAGGAAAAATTAAATTCGTGTTTCAAAAATAAACTGAATTAAAAAAAATAATTTTTGATAATTTTAGGGAGGGTTTGGCTATGACAGTTTTGGAAATTTTCATCACAACAATTTTTTGAGAATTTTACACAGAAGAAATTTTTAAGAATCCGAAAATGGGTATTAAGAGTACTTAGAGTGAAGAAACTTATCTTTTTCCTTTTTACAAAATTTAGTTACATTCGAAAAACGAAAAATGTTTTGATATATTTATCGCCTTCGTTAAAACCTGCACTTTACGATGAGGTTTCGGAATTAACATATCGGGGATAGTATCAAGCATTTATGTAAGAAGCTNAAGATGACGAAAATTGTTAATTTTTGACCAAATAAAGTTATTTAGCAGTTCTGTGCAAGGCAAACATTCAAAAGAGATCAAGACAGCCATTTTGATAGAAATTTTCCGCAGATTCAAATTTTTGAAAAAATTAAACATTTTTGCCAATTGCTGATTGGTCAAATAATAAATTTGCTCAAAAGTACTTTTGCCCTCGGAACTGGAACACATGACCTCGGAACTTGAGCACATGAGACAAAAAGACAATGTTTTTAAAACTTTGAAAAGAAGGGATTGTTATGTTTTCAATTCAAATTTGTCAAAAATGAGTTCAAAATCGGCCGAAGGCCGATATAAGAGGATTTTGTATTTTTCTTTTATTTTTGTTGATAAATCAGCCTCAAATCGGTCGTAGGCCGATAAAGGAGAATTATATATTTCTAATAAATTTTTGTTGAAAAATGAGCCCCAAATTGGCCGAAGGCCGATAGAAGGGGATTGTATGTTTTCTATATAAAATTGTTAAAAAATGAGCCCCAAATCGGCCGAAGGCCGATAAAAAAGATTAAATGATGTTAATTTGTGAAGAAATGAGCCCCAATTTGGCCGAAGGCCGAAAAAGAGGAATTTTATTATTCAATTAAAATTTGTTCAAAAGTGAGCCCAAGGCCGATAAAAAAAGAATTTATGTTTCTTAATTAATTTGATAAAAAAATGAGCTCAAATCGGCCGAAGGCCGATAAAAAANCAGTTTTCCCGTGATAAGCGCTCAAAGTATTGCCTGTAGATAGGCTTTTGATTCTGAGGCGAAGTTCTCGTTTCTGGGTGTGAGCAGGTTAATTAATTTGATTAAAAAATGAGCTTCAAATCGGCCGAAGGCTGATAAAAGAGGATTTTATGTTTTGAATATAATTTATTAAAAAATGAACCCCAAAGGCCGATTGAAGGGGATTTTATGTTTAATATTTAAAAACTGAGCCCAAAATCGGCCGAAGGCCCATTAAAGTGGACTTTATGTTTTTGAATGGTGAAAACATGAGTCACAAATCGACCGAAGGCCGAAAGAAGGGATTGTTATGTTTTAATTCAAATCGCCTCAAATCGCCTCAAATCGGTCGTAGGCCGATAAAGGAGAATTATATATTTTTCATCAAATTTTGTTGAAAATGAGCCCCAAATTGGCCGAAGGCCGATAAAAAGGGATTTTATGTTTTTTATTAAATTTTGGCAAAAAAATGAGTCTTAAGGGTGTTGTGGGTGCTAAATGCTTAAAATATGCAAGCAATTCGAAAGTTTTTTACATGCTGCATACAAATGTGATGCAATTTTTAGGGGTTGTCCAGTTGACCGCCAAAAAATTGGCGTTTTGATATTTATTATTTTCGGTCAAGTTCTCTCGGAAAATGATAAAAACTAGAATTTTCCATTGAAGTAAAAAATAAAATTACTAATTTTTCAGCCAATTGAAATCAAAAACAAATAATCCGGAAACAACATTCCAATAGTTTGTGGTTTTTGCACAATCCATTTAAATTTTGTTAAAATATGTTGAAAAATGTGAATTTTATTCCGAATTTGAGAGTTTCAACAAGCTGAAATTAAGCATATTTTAAATTTTTTTTCTGTTGATGAAAACAAATTTTTTTTGCGGACACTACCCCCTTAAATCGACTTCCGGCCGATTTTGGGCTCATTTTTTGACAAATTACAATTAAAATTATAAAACTCCCTTTAATCGGCCTTTGGGGCGCATTTTTAACAAATTATAATTAAAACATAAAACTCCCTTTTATTGGCCTTCGACCAATTTTGGGCTCATTTTTAACAAATTTATATCAAAAACATAAAACTC
>SCLH01000130.1:371646-391755 GCA_004367855.1 Oikopleura vanhoeffeni
TTGGCCGATTTGGGGCGCATTTTTTGCAAATTTTAATTAAAAACATAAAACTCCCTTTAATTGGCCTTCGGCCAATTTGGGGCTCATTTTTAACAAATTTATATCAAAAACATAAAACTTGCTTAAATCGGCCTCCGGCCGATTTTGGGCGCATTTCTAACAAATCAAAAACGTAAAACTCCCTTAAATCGGCCTCCGGCCGATTTGGAGCTCATTTTTTGACAAATTACAATTAAAAATATAAAACTCCCTTTAATCGGCCTTTTGCCGATTTGGGGCGCATTTTTAGCAAATTTTAATTAAAAACATAAAACTCCCTTTAATCGGCCTTCGGCCGATTTGGGACTCATTTTTTCACAAATTTGAAATAAAATATAAAACTCCCTTAAATCGGCCTTCGGCCGATTTTGGGCTCATTTTTTCACAAATTTGAATTTAAACATAAAACTCTATTTAATCGGCCTTTCGCCGATTTGTGGCGCATTTTTAACAAATTTAAATTGAAAGCATAAAACTCTCTCTAATCGGGTTCCGGTCGATTTTGGGTTTTTTTTCACAAATTTAAATTATAAATATACAACTTTCTCTTATCGGCCACCGGCCAATTTGGAGCTCATTTTTCACAATTTAAATTAAAACCATTAAGCTCCTTTTTATCGGCCTTTGGCCGATTTGGAGCTCATTTCTTTACAAATTTTTTTCTGAAATTTTTGCAGCATGAAAAGTTTCACGACGTCGAACACCCAAATGTAATTCTTAACGATTCAGTTTCCTAAATCTACTTGCTTTCAAACCAATTTTGCTCTCTAGCGGCTCCGAGTATCATTTTTGATCAAAATTTCTGTATTTGAACAATGTGAAATTGTTCAATCTTCTTAATCAACATTTAATAAATTTAAATTTGATGAAGTCTTGCCGCTAAATTGACGACCGTTTTTTGGTTTNCCATTTGGGGTCATTCTTCAACATAATTAAATTAAAATATAATTTTCTTCTTTATCGGCCTTCGGCCGATTTGGGGCTAATTTTTCAACAAAATTAAATTAAAATATAATTTTCGAATTATTCGAAAATGACCTTGAACTTTGACAGGTTATTTGAGGTCAAATATTGGTCGCCGACCATCAAGCAAAAAAAACGGGTAACCTATAAACACTTAATTTTCACTGGCGAAAAAATCAGCCTTCTAGCTTTGCATACGGCTTCTCCAGAGCCGGGTTTGGGACTAACTGTGAAATCTCGAAAAATTGACCAAAAAATAACTTTTTTCTAATTTTTGAAAAACAAAAAAATTCTGGGTCTGAAAATGATCAGAACAAAATTCTCTACAAGATAGCTTGAAAACATTCTAACCCATTTTTGAGTTTTGAAATTCTTTATTTCAAATCGTTATTCTCATGAAGTTTATCTCCATTCTCGTTTTAGATTCGACCGGTAGCAGGCTCTTGTAACAAGATGAGCCAATATCTTATTTATCACAATTTTGTTACGTTTTGCGCCCTTCCACTTACAAACACACTACGTTTGCTAATCAGGGCCTAAAACGTAACAAAAGTTCGATAAAGAGATATAATTGGGACTTATTCTGACTTATGAAATTCTTTAAACTTATTCGTGTACTCAGCAAATTAAAACAACACTGTAAAGGTGTCGACTATTTCAAAAAAAATTTAATTGAACATCAAATATTATCATGTCTTATTACTGCAACTGTTTTATTACTATAACAACAAAATACATTTACAAATCAGCGTGAAACTTTCAATAAATCAATTTTTCTTAACTTATCATCTGCCTTTTTTGTTTGACTTAATATCCATTTACGAGGAAGGTAGATATTTTTTAATTTGGTCTAGTACATTAGTACTGCTTAAAGAACATAATGAACTAGGCCACTGCAATTTTGTCGATTTGATATTTTTATGGTTTAGTAAAACACAAATATGCACAATGATCAATTTTCTGAAACCGATACAATAAATCATGAGTCAATTTATTTTCAATGCTGTCAAATTTTAACCTAGTATAATTTCAGGCTGATTTTGTTGACTCACACCATAAACCAACTGTTTAAATCACACTCAAACTCAGGTAATAACGATTATTATTTTTTATATTATTAGCTTCATCAGATGATCGAAATCGGTATCAGCATAGAATCAATTATTTTATATAAACTTAAGGGGATTGTGGGTGCTTCCAGCAATGTGCTGGGGAGACATAAGCCCTTTTCAAACTCAAATATGTTTTATGAGAATTTAGTGGACATCTATGTTTTCAATTGCATATTGTAGTTCGTAACCTTGAAATGTATCCGTTAAATGCATAAAACCTTATTGCTGCTTTTACTCTCCATTGATCTATTTCGTGATGTCCACGTATCCAGAAATCACATAATGCCGATATTATTAGTCATAAAAAATTCTCTACAATCGCATCTGAAAATATTTTATAAATTCATCTAAATTCGCCAAAAATTATTTTTGAAAATTGCTTGCTATAGTTAAATAAAGGCAAAATGTAATTTTTTTTACATAACGAACTATTGCTCACGATCGCTACATGCGATTTTTTTTCACTTTTTCAAATAATCTTTGTGAATCTCTTTAGAGCTTAAGCTAAATTTACATTTGAAAAATTTTAAATAATTTCTGTCAGATTTCTCGCAATCACTATTTTATGCAGATTTAATGCGCGCCATTATTACATTGATTAGGCTTAAAATTGAAATATTGAAAAAGGGGCAAAAATTGTAACAAATATATTATTGTATGGATAACCGGACCTCAGAGTACAAATCCTAAATATTTACATAAGCAAAATTTTTGATATAGACTCTGTGATCACAAGAGTTCAACGTCTGTAGCAGATAATCGAAATCGGTATCATTATCGGTACCCCTTAAGGGTATCCCTGCTCCTACTTTGACATATTCTTGATAAAATATTAGCAACGGGCTCGAGGTATAATTCAGATTAGCCAGTTGTAGAACTGCTTTCAACTTGCGCAAAAATTTGCCAAAACTCTTTTGCATGAATACACTCCCAGACACATTAGCGAAACAATGAGACCTAATCCAAAACCGAAATTCCTACTCCTCTGAGGTTATATTTCGAAATAAACGTAAATTTTAACATAACCTTTATAATTAGTATACAAAACTTTACAGTGGCGTTTTTGTCGATTAGTGCTATATTTTTTCTAGAACATGCAAAAAAACCACCGGTTTTTTGGAACATACGTCTCGAAATCCTACTCCTCCCAGGTTAAATTTGCAATTAAGCTCAATAATTTTGCAGTAGTCAGAACAAATAGAACTTTACCAGTGGCGTTTTTTTGCAATTTCGACCCCAACTCAAACTATGAATTTTTTCAAGTCACTTGAAAATTTCTTGTAAAAAATGTGCTGTCGATTTATTCGAGGAGGCTCAAAGACGCCGAGAAACACCGAGAGAAAGTTTTCTTTTTTGTTCTTGTCTACGTACCCGATCTTTTTGAAGTTTTAGGTCAAATTGACACAAACCGTTTATGTTGGAAAATTACTGATGAAAAAATTTAAAAATTTCGAATTTTTTTTGTTCTTATTTGGGTTGTTTTGTCCTTTCAAAACATAAACGTTTGATTTCGTGCATTTTTATGCCATAATAACTGCAGAAAATGTAGGGACCGGGATACCCTTAAGCTGAAAATCTTGGAATTGCGTAGGTTTAATTCGGCTATATTGGCAAATTCGGCGATATTTGGCAGGCGATATCGGCCCCCAGTATGATATTATAGCTGGATATTATTTACTCCGTAGCACATATTGGGTCAGAATCTGACTCAAGAAATTTTTTAGTCATGCAAAATGATATGTTTAGAAAATTTGGCTTCGAACGATGTTCGGTTTTCTCAGAACTTTACCGGTAAATTTCCGGTATTACCGGGCATCTGTTGAAGTATAAAAAAAGGTTCTTTAGTTATATTTTGTGAATTATCTTGTTCTTTTAAAAGATGGGGTGAGCAAACGATTGTGAACTTTAAAAAAGCTACCTAAGGCGGATCAGGTCAGTCATGAACTTTAAAAGTAGTTATAAGTCAATAAGTTTTCAGCTTTCGGTTACCGCGGTTCTCCCTAACGTTGATTTCTCACTTTTCTTAATCGCTCAATTTTGGTGAAAAACAAGATTCTATGAATCCGGTGCATTATCGTTTTAATCCTAGAAAATCCCATTCATATATATTAATTAATACCGGGAAGGGTTCATATGGTGAAATGTATGCTCGGTAAAACCGATAAGAGTCTTATCATAAGACTATTATTATTTATCAGCTTAAAAAATTATACTAAATAAATTAATATTATACCGGATCAAATTAACTACAGGGGGGCCAATATCGCCGAAAGTTTTTGCCAGACAATTTCGGCGATATTAGGCATTTTCGGCGATATTGGCACTTTTGGAATAAATTTTGTTCAGAAAATGAAAAAAAATGCGTAGGCGTACTGAATGACGTCATGTGTCGAACATTCTTTCTAATTTTATAGTGTGTTTTACAATAGGTTCGAATGATGTGAATCACCAAAATGCGTAGAATTAATTACTCCGCAAAACGCAATCAAATACAAGTTAACCCCCTCACACCATTTGACTATCTAAAGGCAAAAAAATTTTCGGGAGCCAAAACGGCGCAGGAAATAACATCGTCACAAGACCTACAATTCAAATATGTCATAGAGTTTGCAATTTTTATTCCAAAATATTGTTGAAAATTTATACGATGAGCCGTTCGAAAGTTATTTCTTCCTACTTTTTTTAGGATTTTCGTCCAAAATTTCTTTTAAAAATTAATGTGTTGAAAACGATACTAATATCAAAATTCTGAGAAGCAAGTTTTCAGGAGAGTATTTGAGGATTTCTTTTGATATAATTTATTTTATCTGCAGTCTCTATACGAAGAATAATTTTTTCACATGTGATTTTTATGAAACTCAAAATAATGAAAAAAAATATTTTTCAAAAAATTATTTTTCGAAAGAATTGAACGGCATTTAACCCAAATAAAGCCAAACAAGAAACAAACTGCTCAATATAGAAATAAGTGGTACTGATTTTGAGTTTTCAGCTGATTAGCAATATTTTCACATTTTACTGCATATATTTCGACGCGCGCAATATAAATAATTGTTTTGTAAGCGATCAAAGATATCATATTCAAATTGAGACCAGCTTACAATAGCTCAAGTTTCACTCCTAAATTTGTAACTTATTATGGCATTGTAAAAAAATGTATGGGTTTTCAAGAAATACAAGGTGAGTGAGCCTCTTTTCTCTCGCAGTTATCTAGTTTACAAACTTCGAAATTTAAAAATGTTACGTGTTGTTACTTAATTTTATCCTTGATCTCAATCAGTGACAAAAGAAGTAAATTGTTATCTTCCCCATTTTCTCTGATATGCCTCAAAAATTCGGTTTTGTCTCGTCGAGCAGGCCATTTTATTAAAAATCGCTTTACGTTATTTTAGCGAGGAAAATTTAGTTTTTTGACGGAGATGAGATATGCTGCGATGAGAGAAGATATAAATAAAAAAGTTTTACGATGGAAAACACGGGAGTAATAAGCGATAAACTCATATATTTTTTCAATAAAAAAAAGAGTTTTTGAAGTATTTATTCCCGATTTATTTTTCGCTTGGGCAAATTGGTCAACCAAATAAGTCAATTTTGGTTTGGAAACAAATTTGAAATTCAAAAATATTGGACAACATTGACTTTTTGATAACATTCATTAGATAAAGGTGGAGTAGTGTTTGCACTTATTCAATACGACGGAGAGCTTGTTTTTAACGTACTCAGTAGTACGGGCAAAGCAAGAAGATAAAAACCCAATATTTCGATGGATCTATTTGTAACACCTTTTTTATGTTAATTCTTGTCGTGACATTTTTCTTCACTGGTTAAAATCTAAATTTCTCCTCTAAGGAGGCCCCTTTACCCCTCTGAAAATTAAGTTTATACTCAAACTAGTTTTTCGATGAATAAATGTTTTTAAATATGGGCCTATTTTTTTTCCGTAGTCAAGGACATGATACCTGGAATGATCCGTGAAATTCAAAGGTTAACTACCAGATATTACATAAAATCTAATCCTACATAAAAAATTCGAAAACTGGAGATCAGGTGTACCATTTAGTTAAGTCAAACCGTTCTTATTCAAACATTTTTTCAAAATTTTAAATCTGCGTTGAGTAAAATATGTTTTCGTCCAGGCGGAAACTTGGCACTATTTTTTTGTAATATATGGTAAACTAAAATAGGAGCGTGTAAATTGACAATTGTCTGCAAGGTTTCTTTATCAGAAGCTGACCATCATTATCATAGATTTTCGATCGTTGTTTGCCACAATAGAATTTATTGTAGCCAATCAAAAACCTTCAATTGTCAATTTATCAAATGATAGTCAAATCATTAGTTTTGATCGTCCAAGGGCTAAATACATTTAACTGATGTATTTTATTTATTCTGAAAACATTATTTTTTCAAAAAATTAGGAATTATGATTGTTTAAACTTTGCTAAATGCATGATTTGACTCCCTTTAGTTTTTTATTCTCGTAATTTTGATTTGGCAAGTCAATTTTATGCATATTTTTCATACAGTCAATTAAATTATTTTCAAATAAAGACCAATTTTTTTAAATTGCAGATCGGTTTGATTGAACTCAACTCTGATTTAAGATCAAATAAAGACCTTTGGGTTGTCATTTTCCCAAAATTAAAGACACTAAGGACCTGATGAGTTATTTGGTCACTTCTTTCTGCAACTTCCTATCTTAAATTTTATAGGAACTTCTAATCACCCCCAATTTTGAATTTTTTTAAAGTTTAGAGATTTTATTTGAATAATAAGTTATTCGGTATCAAATTTGATTTGTGATCATTCAAGCTGAGAGTACTTAATACTGATGTAATTTTGATTAAAAGTAGAAAAACAAAAAAATTACTTTTTTTTAAGTTAAATGGCAGATTTTNAGAATAAGGTCCGATTTTCGAATTAGGTAGACAAATATATAATGGATACTTATGTAATAATGAATTTTATAACTTTTTCAATATAATGAAATTTATTCGCCCCCCATGAGGTGGTAAACGTTGTTGAGATAGTAAACGTTGTTGAGATGAAGTTCCTTTGACATAATTCAGGTAATCATAAAATGTATCTACTGAGTTAATTCTGTATTTCGGAGTGTCGAATTAAAACAAAACATGAACGTGTAAAGTAATAAAGGGCTTCACCTCGTCCCAATTTAAAAAAAAAAAAAATTGATCGTATAAAAAAAGTAAAATTAGTACTGAATTTAAGTTACTCCAAGATTTCTCTGTTATTCTCACTAGAACATTAAGAGATGAATGAGGGAATTAAACCCGGACTCTATCGACCGAAGTGCTGAATGCTAACCATCACGCCACAACGACAACGAGTATATTATCTTCTTGCAAAGTTATATTGCAAAGATTTAAATGCACTTTGATGGTTTTGTAAAAGGATGCTTAAAGCAAAACTTTTTAATAATTGAAATTTGAACTCAATCAGATATTCAAAAAATGGAGACTAGGTGTACCATTAAGTTGAGTCAAACTGTTAATATTAAAACATTTTTCATTCTATTGATAATAGTGGCGATAGTGATATCCAAAAATTGTTTGAAAATTTTTTTTAATACAAATTTATATTATAAATTGTTAGATTTTTTTTACTGTGATATATTAATCTTCATTTCTGATGATACATATTTTAAAAATTATAAATTATAGCATGGATTATGGTTCAATTTTTTAAAATGCGTATAGTTTTACTTTCTCTCTGTAAGGTAAAATTTTGTATTAATTAAAAACTTTTATTTATTTTAAAAACATACTTTGAAGCTTGTTCACTATACTGTTGCTGAAATGNAGTTTTCTGAATGCAACATATTTAAAGTTTATAATTATGCTACACCTTGAACGTAGGTTGAACTTAAGTTTTAAATATATACAATTTAAGTTATAAATGTAGGTATGTGATGCACTTTTAAATTCAGTCAACTGTCAATTAAAAACAGACTGCTGAAATTAAGTTTGGTTACGAGTCTTGATTTACGATGCTAGAAGCTAGCACAGTTCAAAATATGGAAAAAGTGCACGCGCAGTTTCGAAAAGTTATTATAAGGGTTATTACTAATAATGCGTGCTGCTAATAATAACTTATTAGGGTTGTTTGTGTTTTTATAAAATGTTTCTTTTGCTTTCTTATTTTTATCACTTATTATCTCACCAAAACACAATCGTTTGATAAACTCAGTTTATTAACGGTAGTTCAATTTTTTCAAATAAAGGCTTTATGAACGGTCGACTTAACAAATAAGGTATTTTTTAAGACGCGACAAATTTGACTGTGTCACGGTAAACACCGACGAACTGTATTAGATATCACATACCGATGTTTCAGCATTCAACTGAAAAATAAAAAAACTTGGGCCAAAATTTTCAAATAAAAAATTTTCACGAGCAGACATGTTCTGAACATATTTTTTTTGGTGTTTATTTCCAAATAAAATTGAAAATTTTTCAGAATATAAATAAGATCTGCTAAGGTCAAATAGCTTGATACAGTGTGACAGTTAACTCCTGTAGTGGCCGACAAGCTCTGGACCCGTAGTGTCTTTGCGCCATCCGTGGCGTTGCGTTTGAATTAAGCATTATTACCGAAGATTCATTATAAACATATATTTTTTCAATGATAATCATATTTTTCAAAGAATTCTCTACAGTCCTATAAAACCAATTTGTTAAAAAAGTTTATAAAAAGTCATCAAATGTAAAGAAAATTAAAAATTCTCTCATTTTCGCCGATTCTCACAAACAAGTGCATAAATAACACGAATTTAGGGTTGATTTGACATTTTAAAATTTAAAATATCAAACCGTCGCCAATTTGGGTATTGCATCTGCAAAAAAAATTCAATGTTTTTATCATCATCCTTATGTAAAATGAGTCTTAAATTTTTTTGGAATAATAATTTCTCGTGATTCTTTCTCTCCTTTCTTTCGCCTACGCATTTTTCTGTAATCAGTATTACGGAAGTTATGACTTCTAAAAATGTTCTATTTAAACCGGAGGCCATACTGTAATGCAATAAAGGTCTTAGAAATTCGTTACGATTCTTTTAAGGGGTCTTCCACGTGATTTTAGTACTTTTGAAAAAAAACATAGTACAGTAATTTAAAAAAGTACTCAATTACGTCAAAAAAATTCCAGGGTCAACTTCAAACGTTTTTAAGACTTTTTTCACATTACACCAAAGTCCGAATAAAATTACGTGACGAAATAATTCAAAAATAAAGTTTGGAATATGTCATAAATTAATCCTTATTTCTCGAAAAATAAGATCACGTGACGTTTTTGGAAAATATTATTATGTTCAAAACTCTTGAATTAGGTGTTGATTGACCAAATTTTTTTTTGGCGNTTAATTTTCACTGGCCAAAAAATCAGCCTTCTAGCACTTCATACGGCTTCGCTAGAACTGGATCACATTTACCTGTAAAATCACGAAAAATTGACCTTAAAATCGATTTTTTTTTGAAAATTTTTCATAAAAAAAAAAATCCTATGTCTTAAAATGACCAAAAAAAAATTCTCTACAAGATAGGTTAAAAAACATCGATACCGATTTTTGAGTTTTGAAATTTCTTATTTCAAATCGTCTGACACCCTATACTGTTATGTTCAAGTTGATGGAATGGTCCTCCACAAAAATGCGTAGGCGTGTAAGGCAAAAAGATACGAATTTGTAGAAAAACGTAGGCGTGTTATTCCATTCATTTGATTCCCTATGTACAAAGAATCATATTTTCGCAAGTGATATTTATGAAACTCAAAATAATGAAAAAATATATTTTCAAAAAGTTATTTTACGAAATAATTGAACATCAATTTACAACAGGTAAGTGCTTTAGAAAAACACTCAAAACTACGGGCGTTTGCTATCGAAGGTGTCTCAATTAACATTAAATTTATTTTTTATGTAATAGGAACCGTAAAAAACGGTCTCAACCACCCAGTAAAAAAATTTTTATCAAGAGCCCATATCCATATCCGGCAAACAGCACACATTTTTAAGTGAAGGTTCTGAGAAACCTGGCTTCAGAAATAATTATTGTTTGTTCCAAATACGTAGTACAACTCTCGAAGAAATTGCCAGTACTATTTAAGTCATCTTACACTTCAACCTACGCTCAAAAAATGAATTTCAGTAGGCGTCCCTAAAAGCACTCAAAAGCCTACTCCTCATTAATCTCTCATCACTTTTCATTGATATTTGCAATTTAGATTGTATATTCCTTTATTAAACTTTGCTTAGAATGCGTAGGCACAACGTTAAAATCAAAATTATTTAAGCAAAGTGTAATAAAGGGATATATAAATACTTATCAACAAATGAAAGCTTTTTATCAAAATTTTGCTTCTAGTGGTCAAAACAGCTTATTTGGAAGCCTCGCGCAAAAGCCTACTCCTCCTTTAAAATATGTAAAATTTTGTTAATTTGTGCTTCAAATTCACCGCAAAGGCTGAATAAAAGTTCAAATGACAGCAATTTTCTTATTTTTGTCTCCAGAGTCTCAGAAACGACTTGTGAATTTCTAGTTTGTGTTGAAATTCTGAACTGGAAATTTTCTAAAACCTACTTTATTTGAAGAAAATTCAAAATTCCGAAGAAATCCGGGTATTTAAAAACTCAGTGACAAATTCTCTACAAAATAGGGCAATCAAAAAAGTTTTCTGAGAAATCTCAATTAACCTTAATTTTATTTTTAATTTCAACCCCCGAAAAACCGACTTTTATTTGAAAAATCTCAAAACCAAAAAAAAATCTTACAAGTGAAAACCTTGGCAGAAAATTCTCTACAAAATAAGTGTATCTAAAAGTATTATACGTGAAGCTGAGATATCGACGCTCACTCCCTGAGGGGGATTGTGGTTGCTTCCAGCAATGTTCTGGAGAAAATAAGCTATTTAAAAAAACAAAATTTTATTTTAATCAATACGAATTTTAATAAAAAATTTCCGCAAATCGAGTCCAAATTTTTGAGTGGTGGTTTTTTCAATTTTTTTTATTTACTAACCATCCGTTAAATTTTCTTTTATCTTTTTGGTTTCCGTCTGTCAATCAATTGAAGGGTCGCGTGAATATCATTTCTTGACTATCTATAAAATTAACAACACTTTTTTAAACCATTAGTTGGTGCCATTTGGCACTTAATGTTCACAAATTTAATTTTAGCATTATATTTTCGATAAATTTCGGGTTATAAAGACGTCAGTTCTTTTGATAGTCAGGATATGTTGTTAGGATAAAACGCAAGTGAAGGCCATTTTTTTTTATAAAACAGCTGTTTCTCTCATTTAAAGTCATTTGACTATTTTTGAAGAAAAACTTTGATATTCAGTAAATACGAGAATGTGCAGGATGATTCAGTGAAACAGATTCATCTATTTTGAGCTAATGACAATGTCGGACGTTAATAAGTATGGTCTTTACAAAATTCATACTTCGGATTAAATTTGAAATAAAGTTGCAATAAAAAGTGTTTATTTTCACAGATACTCAGTAATGTCCATAAATTGAAAATATTAAGGTTTGCAGGAATAAAAACATTTATTAAAGATAAACAATAAAAATAAACTTTTTTTCTATCATATATTTTCCTATGAAAAAATGTACTACTCTGCAATATTTTTGGGATATTCATTGAGTCCATCGGTAGGTGGCTTGGTAATTAACCAAGGAAAGTTATAAATATTCTTTAAACTAAAGTCATCTTCGAGAAAAATGATTTTTTTACAAATTGTTCTATTTGCAGAGATTTCGTTATCCAAAGAATTAGTTTGGCCGCAAGACACTTTAAGTAAGGGTAAGCTTAAATAAGCCTATTAATCATGCAATAATTTTCGATCGAATACTTAATACGCTGAGGCTGATGATATTGATTCAAAATAATGTTATTTGTTGAAATTAAGAATTTTCATTTCAGCTTTTTACATTTGAAATTATTTTAATTATATAATTATATAAAATTATTTTAATACCATTTGCGTTAACTCAAAAAAAGATTTGACTTGCAAATGTTCGAATCTATAAAAATATAACAATACAGCGCTCTGAAAATCTGTCAGCTGGTTACTTATGCGGTATAAGTTTAAGGGGGTTACAGCGATGTGGCAGATTGGTACATTTTTTCGGAGTGATTTATGAAAGAAAAAAAGATGAAAAATTTATTTTTAATTTTTTATCTTCAATAAAAGTGTTCATTCTAGCAAACGTTTATATTTTTGATTCCTTAACATACTTAAATATGTGTTAAAATATCAAAACCACTTTTCATTATAACTCCATTTCCAACTTGACCCGATGTGAAATTGTTCTTTGAAAACGATATTAATAAATTTCAGACATTTTCGGGTGTTATGCGCTAATCAGTGGGAGAATCATTATCCACATGCAAAAATTTCTTGAATATGAAAGTTTTTATTGCATGAAAATAAGAGAAAAACAGCTTTTTAGGAAAAAAAATNAAAAAAAAAATCTGAAAATTTTTTTATTTTATTTTTCATCTTTAATAAAAGTGTTCATTCTTGCAAACGTTTATATTTTGAATTTCTCACCATACTTAAGTATCTGTGAAAATATCAAAAACCAATTTTCATCACAACTCTATTTCCAACTTGACCCGATGTGGGATTTTTTTTAAAGGCAATATTTATAAACTTCAGACATTTTCGTGTGTAGTGCTCTGATTAGTGGGAGAATCATTATCCACATGAAATTTTTTTTTAATATGAACGTTTTTTTTCCATGAAAAATAGAGAAAAACAGCTTTTTAGGAAAAAAAATGGACCTTCAATTGACCTCCAATATAAAAAAATGTCCTGACTTTTAAAAGTGAAATAGCCTATTACACCCGCAATTTTATATAAATTTTTAGAAACAAATAATTTTTTTATAAATTGCGTGCCAAATGGCACAAACCGGTGTCACAAGCAAGTGTTGTAAATTTTATCAGTAGTTCAGAAACGATATTCGATTGACCCTTCCATCGGTTGAAATACGGAAATCAAATAGATACCAGAATATACCACAACTGATTCGGTCTGATTTTTCAAGAAGAATTAAAAAAATCATCAATGAAAAATTTTGGACTTGATTTGCGAAACATTTTTATAATATTTCTAAAAAAAGTCGACAAAAAATGACAATTGAACATGTTATGATTTTTTAAACAGCAACGTCACGGGATCATATTTTAAAGAAATAAGGATTCATTGATACATATTCTAAACTTATTTTTGAATTATTTCGTACGTAAGAAGTTACCCTGGAATTGTTTGACGTAATTTTAGTATTTTTTTAAATTACTGTATATCGTTACTACATGCCTTTTTGTTCAAAAGGTACTCCAAATCACGTGGAAGACCCCTTAAGGGGTAGCAGCGATGTGGCAACTTGGCGTCAATTTAATCTACGAACATAATTAGTTGGTTTATTTTTTTGTGCTTATTATCGTTAGCTGAACCACAATAAAGCTGTTATCAGCTCATTAAAATGCATTTTTTATCTATTAAGGAACAATTGAGTGTCAAACTTTATTTTATAATTCGAAAATTTTCGAAAAATTCAAGCATTATGAAAAATTTTAGCATTTTTTGCTCCAAACTTTTTTCTGATTAATTTTATAACTCTGTGAATAAAAACGAAAAAAAATGGCCACTTTAACCTTTTCAGGCATGTCTACATATTTCTGACTGCTGTTTTGAAAAATCATGAAAATGTTTTTTGTCATTTTGTTGTCGACTCTTTAGAATATTATGAAAATTCGGCAATCAAGTCAAAATTTTAATAGTAGTTTTTTGAAATCTCTGAAAAAATCAGCCGAATCACTTGGTGAAAATTTCCTGTACTATTTGTGTTTACCGTATTTCAACGATGCAAGGGTCAAGTGATCATCGCTTTCTGAACTTCTGATAATTAGCAACACTTGCTTAGGAACCGTTGTTGCATTTGGCACGCAATTTATCGAATTTTTATTATTTTAAAAAAATCGTATAAAATTGCGGTGTAATAGGCTACTTTACTTTTAAAAGTAAGGACATTTTTATATTTAAACTCAATTGGAAGGTCAATTTTTTTCCTAAAAAAGCTGTTTCTCATTTTCATGGAAAAAAAACTTTCATGATTTAAAGAAATTTTTGCCATGTGGATAATGATTCTCATCACTAATTAGTGCATTACACGACCGACAATGTCTGAATCTTTATAAAATATCGCCTCTAAAAAAATCGCACATCGGGTCAGTTGGAAACTGGAGAAAATTGTAATGAAAGTGGTTTTTGATATTGTTTACAGATCATAAGTATGTAAAAAATTAAAAAGATATAAACGTTGCAGTATGGACACTTTCTTTAGAATAAAAAATAAAAATTAAAAGTTTTTCACATTTTTTTTCTTTCGAAAAATCACTCCGAAAAAAATGTACCAATCTGCCAAATCGCTGCTACCCCCTTAAAAGAATCGTAACGAATAAATTAGAGCATTTCTACAGAAAGTCAAAACTTCCGAAAATNATTTTTCAAACAGCAGTCAGAAAATATGTAGACATGCATGAAAAAGGTTAAAGTGGCCATTTTTTTCGTTTTTATTCACAGAGTTCATAAAATTAATCAGAAAAAGTTTTGGACGAAAAATGCTTAAAATTTTCATAATGCTTTGAATTTTTTCGAAAATTTTACGAATTATAAAATAAAAGTTTGAACTCAAATTGTTCCTTAAATAGATAAAAAATGATTTTAATGAGCTGATACACATTTATTGTGGTTCAGCTAACGATAATAAGCACAAAAAAATAAACCAACTAATTATGTTCGTAAGTTAAATTGACGCCAGTCTGCCACATCGCTGCTACCCCCTTAAGGGGTCTTCCACGTGATTTGAGTACTTTTGAACAAAAAGGCATGTAGTACCGATATACAGTAATTTAAAAAAATACTAAAATTACGTCAAAAAAATTCCAGGGTCAACTTCTACGTGACGAAATAATTCAAAAATAAGGTTTAGAATATGTCATAAATGAATCCTTATTTCTTTAAAAATATGATCCCGTGACGTTTTTGGAAAATATTATTATGTTCAAACCTCTAAAATGAGGTGTTTATTGGCTCGTGTTTTTTCGGCGTAATTCGATCACTATTTGTTTACTTGGACCTAAACCTTATTTCCTAATTTGAAGTTCACGTGATTGTTTTTTGACTTTGGTGTAATGGAAAAAAAATCTATTAAACTTTTAAAAAACCACTTCATTTTTTTCAAAAATTGATTTAAGTAATTTTTGAAAAAAATAGTACTACTTTCACCAACCTTATTCCTCGAATTTACGGTCACGTGATCATTTTGGGGCTACAGTGTAACGAGAAAAAAGTCTCAGATTTTTTTTCTGATCCCGCTCAAAGGCTTTTTCTGATGAATTAAATTTTTTTTGCAATAAATAAGTACTGTAATACAGTAAAAATTTCGAAAAAAAAGCACAAACGTCAATTATCCAAAGAGTTGATCTACCACTTTGTAAATTGTCATTCATACATGATTAAGGGTCATAAATTGCGATTAAAGGCCGTCGAGCCACGGATGGCTCCAAAGACACTACGGGAGTTCAGTGCTAAAAATTTCAATTCAAATTTTTCGATTAAAATTTATAATTTCAATTTTGAAAGTGGCACCACTGTACTTTGAACATTTTTTTTTAAAGTTTTTAAGCTTGGAATATTCGCTGGGAATATCCCTTTACCACAGTTTTTTGATATTCTAGCCTTACCATGACTTATCACTTTTTGTTCGTCGAATTAGTATAACCTCTTATTTTCAGAACACCTTTTTTCACAGACATTACCCCCTTAACAACAAATATCTTGAAATTTTATATCCAAGAAAATATAAATTACACGAAAGTTGCCGTTTTTTTAAATAACCACTATATTTGGTACTTTTTGAAAGTTTTTACTGATATTTTTGGTTTTCTTTCTGGCTCTTATGGTTTATGTTTGTTTTTATTTTAAAATAAATTAAAAATTTTGTGTTTTTCTTGTGATTACATCGAAATTGGAGTAAAATCAGTGAAATCGAGAATGAAACATTGGTTCCAGAATCTTGACTCAAAATACCACGATGACTAAAATTTCAGTTATTACTTGAATGGCTTGCACTGTAGATTCTTTCTTAGCATGACTCTTTCTGTGATATTTCCATAATCAATGCTCTCATCACGCGAAGATTTATAAAATAAAACTTTGAACTCATCCCACCAAACTTCTACGACTCGCATAAAATTTTTAAAAATAACAGTTTCTCCACCAGGAATACTTTTGAGGGACAGACATTTTGATCAATACAATTTAAAATAATATTGTGTTACTATCGAGTGGCTCCAGCGCACAAATTACAATTTTAAAGAGGAAAATCGGTACAAAAATTATTTCTGTCATTAATACGATAAAGGTTTTGTTGCATGTTTTCTGTTGACGAAGCTTAAAACTCAAAACGTAAATTTAGAATCAAAGTTAAAATGACGAAAAAATATCAGCGATATTGTCTTTCTAGCATTTTTGTTCTCAAAGTGTTGATGAATTTTTTTTTGACGACTTTCCCTGTATGGACAACCTTGACGGAAAACGTGACCAACATGACTGCATGGGTCAATAATTAACAAACCACCACACATCCAAATTCTAAAACTCAATTCTCACGCAAAAATTAACATAATTTCAAAAAATAAATTTTCTCAAAAATTATAACGTGACTTTGCAGTTTTTTGTGTCATTTAACCCTTGAAAGTTCCAAAATGAATTTTGTGGCATACCCGATTTGAAATAAGGAATTTCAAAACTCAAAAATAGGTTTGGATGTTTTTAAGCTTTCTTGTAGAGAATTTTTCTAGTTTGCTCCTTTAAAATCGGCCATATGAGCAAAGTTTCATTATCAACATTCATATTTTTCAATTGCTAAAATAATATCGACAACTTTTCGTATACAAATGAAATAACAAAATAAAAATTTTAACGATTTTAAAGGCATTTAATGAGATAAGAAAACAAAAAGTTGGGGAAAGTTGCTAAAGTTGCGAAAAAAGTATAATAATAAGATGAAATTAACCTTAAATTTATCATTTGCAATTGACCTCTCATAAAAACTTCAAATGATTTTCTAGCGTGTGTCTTAAAAATATTTTATGTTTCTGCAAAATCTTTCTCAGTAAATTGACCTCTAAAATTATTGCTTCATATCATTTATTGTTCTAAGATTCAGAAGACGTAGTCACCGCATTTTACGCCTACGCAAAACCTTTTATTTGATTCTAAACGTAATTTTCTTCTAATTATAAATTTAATTCTAGTTTTCGGGCATCTGTAAATGGAATAGAAGTCTTAAAAAGTGTTTAACGATTCTTTTCAATGGCGTCCTTCGAATAAATTTGAGTACTATTTTGAAAAATAACATACTAGTAGCATATACGGTATTTGAAAAAGTTTTAATTACAAACAAAATATGTGGGACAACTTTGGGATTTTTTTAGGACATTTTCTCATTTACACAATGTCGAATAACAATCAGGCAGACGAAATAATTCAAAAATAGAGGTTTAAATATGTCATAAATAAATCCTTATTTTCGAAAAATAAGTCCACGTGACGTGTTTGGAAATATTATTAGTTCAAAACTCTAAATTTAGGTGTTTATTGCCCCAACAAAATTTTCGGCGGAATTGATCCCCTATTTGTTTTACTTTCACCAAAACTTATTTTTCTAATTTGAAGGTCACGTGATCGCTTTTGGTACTTTTGGTGAATGGAAAAGTCTTAAAACTTAAGGAACCACTTCACTCTTTCAAAAATTGGATTTAAGCATTTTTGGAAAAAGAACAGTACTACTTTTACAACCTTATTCCTTAAATATACGTCACGTGAATCATTTTGGGGCTATGTGGTAATGGAAAAAAGTCTTAGGAATTTTTTTCTGATACAGCATTGAAAGTTCTAATTTTTGTGATTTTGAAAAATTTTTGCAAAAAATAAGTACTGTAAGTACATTGAAAATTTTTCCAAAAAAAAAACCACAAACGTCATTTTGTTTAAAGTTTATACGATACCTTTATACTGATCTTGTCATTAATGATTAGGCGTCGTTGAAAATCGATTCAATGGTGTGTGGCAACGTAGTTGGCTTAAAATCGAAGTCCTACGAGTTAAGATTTCTCCCATAAACTGTTTTATCTGTTTTTTATTAAATTAAACAGAGAATATTTTGGAAGTTTTTAGCGCTCATTTTAATGTCTAATATGAATTATTGATTTGAATTTCATCACGTTAAGTTTTTGAAATATAATCACTATAATCTAGTAGTGGCATACTCTGATGATTGAAAATGTAATGAAAAAACAATTTTGAGTCTCATCTTTTTCTTAATATGTTTTACAAAACGCCAATAATAATTGAGGCAATTCTTTAAAACATCATAAAAAGGATCGTAATGAAACCATTTCTGCGGTTCTTGCTTTCGGGTCCGTCAAAAAATATCCATAAGTTCAACAAACACCTATTTTACTGTTCCAGTTAAGACACATTGACCGCCACACAGTAAGTGTTCCAGTTTTAGGGTGGTTCTAGTTAGGGAGCGATGACTGTATTTCAAAAAAAGCACACCTGTTCTTAATTTTAGGCCAGTAATCGAATCAATTGATGGCCAACATTTGGCATGAAATTAACTAAAACCAAAATTGTCATACAGGGTGTATTTACATGGACACATGGGATTTTCTTGGGTCTTCCTCATCATAAGAGAATGCCAAAAATCTTTGGGCTCCATCAAATGATACGCAACCCAATAAATTCACCGAGCAATGGCTGGTGGTTTGTTTGCCTATCGAAAAATCGTATTTTAAATGATCTTGGAGTCTATGACAAAAGATAAAGATTGGGTGGCGAAAATTAGGCATAAAGTTTACCAATCAGAAACGTTAATAAAATCCAATATCACTTGAAATATATGAGAAAACTGAAAATAGTTTTATAACGAATAACAATGTTTAAATATTGGTATTTTTTGGTTTATGAAAGAAAAAAAAAAAACCCTTATATTTACTGCTCGGTCTTCAATGTTGTTTTAATTTTTTCTAATCTAATTATTTGTTTTCCTACAGTGTCTAGGAGCGTATGGACGATTTGAGATAAGGAATATTCAAAACTCACAATGGGTTTGCAGTTTTGCAAGCTTTCTGTAGAGAAATTTTTTCTGGTCATTTTAAGACCAGGATTTTTTGTTCTTCAAAAATTTAGAATTTTTTTTATTTTTGGTCATTTTTCGAGATTTACAGTATCCCGACCCGGGTCTGGAGAAGCCGTATGCAAGCCAGAAGAATGTTTTGTTGGCCAGTGAAAATAATGAGCGTTTTTCGGTTACCCATTTTTTTGCTTAAGGATCGGCGACCATATTTGACCTCACAATAACCCGTCAAAGTTTCAGGTTCAATTTCAAGTTCAATCGATAACTGGCAATAACTCTCAAAAGAACGAAGGGTCAACTTCTTGAATGAGCGTATTTATAACTATGGTCACATTATATCACCGTAAGGTCGCTAGAGTGCAAAAACTTGGTCAACACGCAAGTCAATTTTAATTCAAGTATTTGGTTCTCTATCAACCTGACAGTAATATAATTAACCCATAGTTTCTTTATACGCTCATCAGAAAGTCGTCCCTTCCTTGGTTCTTTTGAGGGTACTTGCAAGTCTATCTGATAAACTGCAACTGACCGTGAACCTTTGACGGGTCTATTTGGGTCAAAAATTTGTCGCCGACCCTCAAGCAAAAAAATTGGTAACGAAAAACGCTTATATTCGCTGGCCAAAAAATCAGCCTTCTAGCTTTGCATACGGCTTCTCCAGACACGGGTTGGGGACTACCTGTAAAATCTCGAAAAAATTGAACGAAAAATCATTTTTTAATATTATAAAGAACAAAAAAAAATTCTAGGTTATAAAATGCC
>SCLH01000130.1:391776-413724 GCA_004367855.1 Oikopleura vanhoeffeni
CTAGCTTTGCATACGGCTTCTCCAGACACAGGGTTGGGACACCTGTAAAATCTCGAAAAAATTGACGAAAAATCATTTTTTAATTTATAAAGAACAAAAAAAAAATTCTAGGTTATAAAATGACCAGAAAAAAAGTTCTCTACAAAAGCTTAAAAAACATCCAAACCCATTTTTGGAGTTTTTGAAATTCCTTATTTCAAATCGGGTGATGCCAACAAATTCATTCTGGAACTTTCAAGGGTTAAATGACAGCAAACAAACTGCAAAGTCACGTGTATAATTTTGCGCAAATTTATTTTTTGAAATTATGTTATTTGCGTGGAGAATTGAGTTTTAGAATTTGGATGTGGGTGGTTTTTGTTTAATTATGACCACATGCAGTCATGTTGTCACGTTTGTTTCCGTCAGGTTTTCATAACAGAGGAAAGTCCGTCAAAAAAAAAGTCTCAGCACACTCTATAGACGACAAAAAAGCTAGAAAGACAATATTCGTGATATTTTTCGTATTTTAACTTTGATTCATAAATTTACGTTTTGAGTTTTAAGCTCGCAACCAAGAAAACATGCAACAAACCTTTAATGCGATTAATGACAGAAATATTTTTGTACCGACTTTCCTCTTTAAAATTGTAATCCCTTCAGCTGCGCTGGACGCCAGCTCGATACTAACAGCAATATTATTTTAAATTGTATTGATCAACAATGTCTGCCCTCACAAAGTATTCCTGCGTGGAAGAAAACTAGATCTCATTTCTACAACAATTTTATCGCCGAGCTCCGCTCAGAATCTCAGCGCTAGGATGAGTTCCAAGAGCCTATTATATCATCAAATTTCAGACGTAGATGAGAGCATTGATTATTGGAAATATCACAGAAAGAGTATCGCTAAGAAAGAACTACAGTGCAGCATTCAAGTAATAACTAGATTTTAGTCATCGAGTGGCTATTTTGAGTCAGATTCTGGAAACAATGTTTCATCTTCGATTTCACTGTATTTCTCTCCAATTATCGATGTAATCACAAGTAAAAACACAGAATTTTTAATTATTTTAAAATAAAACAAACATAAACCATAAGAGCCAGGAAACGAAAACCAAAAATTCAGTAAAAACTTCAAAAAGTACCAAATATAGTGGTTATTTAAAAAAAACGGCAACTTTTGTGTAATTTATATTTTCTTGGATTAAAAATTTCAAGAATATTTGTTGTTAAGGGGTCATGTATGTGAAAAGTGTGTTCTGAAAATTAGAGGTTATACTAATTCGACGAACAAAAAGTGATAAGTCAGGTAAGGCTAGAATATCAAAAACTGTTGGTAAAGGGATATTCCCAGCGAATATTCACAAGTTACAACACTTCTAAAAAAAAAATGTTCAAAGTACAGTGGTGCCACTTTCAAAATTGAAAATTATAAATATTTTAATCGAAAATTTTGAATTGAAATTTTTAGCACTGAACTCCCGTAGTGTCTTTGGAGCCATCCTGGCTCGATGCCTTTAATCGCAACTTTATGACGCTTAATCAGCTATGAATGACAATTACAAAGTGGTAGATCAACTCTTTTGTGATAATTGACGTTTGTGCTTTTTTTCGATAATTTTTACTAGTATACAGTACTATTATTGCAAAAAAAAATTTTAATTCAATCAGAAAAAGCCTTGGCGGATCAGAAAAAAAAATTCTGAGACTTTTTTCTCGTTACACTGTAGGCCCAAATATATGATCACGTGCACCGTAAATTCGAGGAAAATACAGGTTGGTGAAAGTAGTAACTATTTTTCAAAAATTACTTAAATCAAATTTTTGAAAAAAATAAGTGGTTTTTTATAAAGTTTTAATAGATTTTTTTTCCATTACACCAAAGCCAAAAAACAATCACGTGACCTCACAATTAGGAAATAAGGTTTAGGTCCAAGGTAAACAAATAGTGATCGCATTACGCCGAAAAAAGCACGAGCGCAATAAAACCTAATTTTAAGGTTGGAACAAATAATATTTTCCAAAAACGTTCACGGGATCATATTTTTAAAGAAATAAGGATTCATTGATACATATTCCTAAACCTTATTTTTGAATTATTTCGTACGTAAGAAGTTAACCCTGGATTGTTTGACGTAATTTTAGTATTTTTTTAAATTACTTAATCGTTACTACATGCCTTTTTGTTCAAAAGGTACTCCAAATCACGTGGAAGACCCCTTAAGGGGGTAGCAGCGATGTGGCAACTTGGCGTCAACTTTAACTACGAACCATAATTAGTTGGTTTATTTTTTTGTCTTATTATCGTTAGCTGAACCACAATCAAAGTGTGTATCAGCTCATCAAATGCATTTTTTATCTATTTAAGGAACAATTTGCAGTTCAAACTCTTATTTATAATTTCGTAAACATTTTCGAAAAATTCAAGCATTATGAAAAATTTTAAGCATTTTGCTCCAAACTTTTTCTGGATTAATTTTATAACTCTGTGAATAAAAACGAAAAAAAATGGCCCTTTAACCTTTTCAGCCATGTTCTACATATTTCTGGACTGCTGTTTTGAAAAATCATGAAATGTTTTTTTGTCATTTTGTTTGTCGACTCTTAGAATATTATGAAAATTCCGGAAATCAAGTCAAAAATTTTAATAGTAGTTTTTTGAAATCTCTGTAAAAAATCAGCCGAATCACTTGGTGAAATTTCCTGTACATTTGTGTTTCCGTATTTCAACCGATGCAAGGGTCAAGTGAATCATCGTTTCTGAACTTCTGATGAAATTACAACACTGCTTAAGGAACGTTGTTGGCAGTTTGGCACGCAATTCCTATGAAATTTTTATTATTTTTAAAAAATCGTATAAAATTGCGGTGTAATAGGCACTTTCTTTTAAAAGTAGGACATTTTTATATTTAAACTTCAATGGAAGGTAATTTTTGTTTCCTAAAAAAGCTGCTTTCTCTATTGTTCATGGAAAAAAACTTTTCATATTTAAAGAAATTTTTGCCATGTGGATAATGATTCTCCACTAATTAGTGCATTACACCGACAATGTCTGAATTTTATAAATATCCGCCTCTAAAAAAAATCGCACATCGGGTCAGTTGGAAATGTGAGAGGAAATTGTAATGAAGTGGTTTTTGATATTGTTACAGATCATAAGTATGTAAAAAAATTAAAAAATATAAACGTTTGCAAGTATGGACACTTTCTTTTAGATAAAAAATAAAAATTAAAATTTTTCACATTTTTTTTCTTTCGAAAAATCACTCCGAAAAAATGTACCCAATCTGCCAACATCGCTGCTACCCCCTTAAAAATCGTAACGAATAAATAGAGATTTCGTAACAGAAGTCAAAACTTCCGAAAATTACTGTATTATTTTTGGCCAGCGAATATTAAGCGTTTTTCGGTTACCATTTTTTTGCTTGAGGGTCGGCGACAAATATTTGACCTCAAATAACCCGTCAAAGTTCACGGTCAGTTGCAAGTTTATCAGATAGACTTGCAAGTACCCTCAAAAGAACCGGAAGGGACGACTTTCTGATGAGCGTATAAGAAACTATGGGTTAATTATATACTGTCAGGTTGATAGAGAACCAAAACTTGAATTAAAATTGACCTTGAGTGTTGACCAGTTTTTGCACTCTAGCGACCTTACGGTATATAATTGACCCATAGTTTATAATACGCTCATCAAAAAGTTGACCCTTCCGGTTCTTTTGAGATTACTTGCAAGTTTATCCGATGAACTTGAAATTGACCTTGAACTTTGACGGGTTATTTGAGGTCAAATATTGGTCGCCGATCCTTAAGCAAAAAATTGGGTAACCGAAAAACGCTTAATTTTCACTGGCCAAAAAATCAGTCTTCTGGCTTGGCATACGGCTTCTCCAGACCCGGGTCGGGGACTACCTGTAAAATCTCGAAAAATTGACCAAAAAATAAAAAAATTTTCTAAATTTTTGAAGAACAAAAAAATCCTGGGTCTTAAAATGACCAGAAAAAAATTCTCTACAAGAAAGCTTGAAAACATGCAAACCCATTGTTGAGTTTTGAAATTCCTTATCTCAAATCGTCCATACGCTCCTAGAGCACTTTAGGAAACAAATAATTAGATTAGAAAAAAATTAAAAACAACATTGAAACCGAGCAGTAAATATAAGGGTTTTTTTTTGTTTCTTTTCATAAAAAAAATACCAATATTTTAAAACATTGTTATTGTTATAAAACTATTTTTCAGTTTTCTCATATATTTCAAGTGATTATTGTTTTTATTAAGCGTTTCTGATTGGTAACTTTATGCCTAAATTTTCGCCACCCCAAATTTTCATTCCTTTGTCATAAGTTCCAAGATCATTAAAATACGATTTTTTCATAGCAAACAAACCACCAGCCATTGTCGGTGAATTTATTGGTTGCGTATCATTTATTGGAGCCCAAAGATTTTTGGCATCTCTCTTATGATGAGGAGCCCAAGAAAATCCCATGTTCCATGTAAATACACCCTTATTGACAAATTTTGGTTTAGTTAATTTCATGCCAAATGTTTGGCCATCAATTGATTCGATTACTGGCTAAAATTAAACAGTTATGCTTTTTTTGAAATACAGTCATCGCTCCCTAACTAGAACACCCCTAACTGGAACACTTACTGGTGGTCGGTCAATGTGTCCTTAACTGGAACAGTAAAAATAGGTGTTTTTTGAACTTATGGATATATTTTTGACGGACCCCGAAAAGCAGAACCGCAGAAATTTTTCATACGATCTTTTTTATGTGTTTATAAGAATTGCTCTCAATTATTATGGCGTTTGAAACATATTAAGAAAAAGATGAGATCAAAATTGTTTTTATCATTACATTTTCAAATTCTAGATATGGCACTACCTAGATTATAGTAGATTATATTTCAAAAAACTTAACGTGATGAAAATTCAATCAATAATTCATATTAGAACATAAAATGAGCGCTAAAAACTTCCAAAATATTCTTGTTTAAATTTAATAAAAAACAGATAAAACAGTTTATGGGAGAAAATCTTAACTCGTAGACTCGATTTTAGCCAANTCAAGCAAATTGCTGACCTCTGAGGCAAAAATCGAAAAAAATAGCTCCTATTCACTAAAATTCAGAAAATTTTCCGGATTCTCACCAAATCTGAAAACTTTCGAATATAAGCTCTAGGATCCTTGTTTCTTTGGAAAAAGCTGAGGAACTCGTGTTAAACCGCGGTTAACCAGATGGTTGGTGGGAGTGGTACTGAATTGTCTAATGAAATCGCGAGATCAAGGATAGATCTTTCATATGTATTGATGAGAAATGTTTTACCGTCATCAGTTTAGCCGTACCAAGCCTCCAAAATGTCAAAAATCACTCACACCACCCCTCAACTCCCGTAGTGTCTTTTGCGCCATCCGTGGCGCAATGGCCTTTAATCGCAATTTAGGACCCTTAATCATGTATCAATGAAAATTTACAAAATGATCGATCACCTATTTGGATAATTGACGTTTGTGCGTTTTTTTTCAAAAATTTTTACTGTATTACAGTACTGATTTTTTGCAAAAAAAATTTAAATCATCAAAAAAAGCCTTTGAGCGGGATCAGAATAAAAAAGACTTTTTTCCCATAACACGATAGCCCCAAAATGATCACGTGACCGTATATTTTAGGAATAAGGTTGGTAAAAGTAGTACTGTTTTTTTTCAAAAATTGCTTAAATTAATTTTTGAAAGAAGTGAAGTGGTTCCTTAGAAGTTTTTAAGACTTCTTAAGATTTTTTTTCCATCACACCAAAGTCCAAAAACAATCACGTGAACTTCAAATTAGGAAATAAGGTTTTGGTTCAAGTAAACAAATAGTAATCAAATTACGTCAAAATTTTTTTTTGGCCAATCAACACCTTATTCAAGAGTTTTGTTCATAATAATATTTTCCAAAAACGTCACGTGATCTTATTTTTCGAGAAATAAAGATTAATTATGACATATTCCAAACCTTATTTCTGGATTATTTTGTCACGTGATTTTATTCGGACTTTGGTGTAATGAAAAAAACGTCTTAAAAACGTTTGAAGTTGACCCTTGAATTTTTTTGACGTAATAAAAGTACTTTTTCAAATTACTGTACTATTTTTTTTTTTCAAAATTACTCAAATCATGTGGAAGACCCATTAAAAGAATCTTAATGAATTTCTAAGACTTTTATTGCATCACAGTATGGCCTCCGGTTCAAATAGAGCATTTCCAGAAGTCATAACTTCCGTAATACTGATTACAAATGAATGCGTAGGCAAAAGAAAGGAGAAATGTCATATTAACCCTAAATTCGTGTTATTTATGCACTTGTTTGTGAGAATCGGCGAAAATGAGAGAATTTTTAATTATTTTCTTCACATTTGATGACTTTTTATAAACTTTTTTAACAAATTGTTTTTATAGGACTGTAGAGAATTTTTTAAAAAATATGATTATCATTGAAAAAATATATGTTGATAATGAACCTTCGGTTATAATGCTTAATTCAAACGCAACGCCACGGATGGCGCAAAGACACTACGGGTCTAGAGATTCTCGGCCACTACGGGAGTTAATGATTAACCCTTGTGAGCACAGAGCCACAATTGTGGCTCTAGCATACCTAAAATCATTCAAAAACTGCAAAAAACGGGATGGTAGAACCTTTTCTTTCAAACACATTATAAAGAATTTTGATTCGGTTTCGAAAAATAATTGAAATTTTTTTCGAATGTTTGGTTCCAGAATTACGGGGTGTTGATTAATAAGGATTTTTCGCCTATGTTTCACTTCCTGAAAAATTATTTCAGAACTAGACATAAAACACAAGTGTAAGATTAGCCAGTTTTTAGGAAAGTGTTTTGTGCATGCATAACAGTTGAAATAAAAATTAATTGGTAATTAGGGGCAGATATTTTTTTTTCGAAGTGAAATTTCTAAATTTTCAACTTCAAGTATCCCATGNTCTCTAAGAGTTCATTTAAATCTAAAAATGTATCTTAAATACATTCACTACTTTGATCTCAAAAATAAGCATGATGAAAAATATTTTTTGCCCTTACACTCCTTGGATCATGTGTGTAACACGGCACACTTTTCATATTTCAAAACCTATCTCGTCCCTGGTTTTTTGATCAAAAGCTTTGATATTCACCACAGACACAGGCACTTAGAAAACGTAAAGATTCTATGTTTTGATTTTTCTCAAATTCGTCAAAAATTTTCTAGAATACCCGAAAATCGCCGATTTTGACCAATTTCGTCCTTGTCAACCTATCTCCTCCTTGGTTTTCAATTTTTTTGCATTTTTAATTTTTGTAAAAGTAAGATAATGAAAACCCAAACAAATTGTAGGTTTGAAATTTTGGATTACAGTGCGTAAAACTTGAGAATTTGGCACTTTAGTAGACCGGAAGTGAATTTTTATTGTTGGATGAAATCGAAAATAAGCTCAAATTAAAGTCCTACTTTCACTGACTTCAAAACTGCCAATTATATTGCAAAGTTTTACCAAAATTTCAAAGTTAATCGACTTTGTAGATTAAAATACTTAGAAAAATTTGAATTTCGTTTCAAATAATCAGCTCTCATAACCATGAAATTTGTTTGTTTGCTTGATAAATTTTGCCGGTAAAGCAAAAAACTGCTATAAATCTGCTTTGGTGATATTGTGACCAAAGTTAGATTTTTTCACAGTTATGAAGTTATACGCCAGTAAAAAAAGTAGTTAGTAACTGGTTCGAGCCATATTATTGATAAATCAAAAGTGCCTGCAATTTTAGTTTATAAGTTATAACGGTCTTGACGAGGTGGTTGTCGCTAAAAAGTAAAAATCAGGGTTTTCTAATTCAATAATTTCGAATGATTATTTATGATTCTGATGATATAAACTACAGTCCTTCCTCTCTAACTGGAACACTTACCGACTTAAAAAAAATGTTCAAGTTAGGGGGCTGTGTTCCAGTCAGGGCGCACGGTGCGCCGCGCACCCCTATGCTTTTGCTTAGAAAGCTACATTGCATATTTAAAGTGCTTTATTTTGTGGTTAAATTAGAAAGTTAATGAAAAAAGTGTTGTGTATAACATAATTTATGTTACACAAGTCGGATACAGCCAGCAGTTTTGTATTATTTTGTTTTAAACTTGTTAGTGAAGTTTGCATTGTTTTTTTCTTGTTTCGAATTTCTAAACCGCCTAAACCAGTCTTTAATGCGTCAAAATTGTGAATTTTCTTCAAAAACCATCTGGCAAATTGGGCGGGATGTTTAACTCGTAGACTTTAGACATGAATCTGTACCCAGACTCGATTCTAGCCAACTAGTTGCCCTCACTTTTTAAATCGGCCATATGAGCCAAAGTTTCATTATCACATTCATTTTTCAATATGCTTAAAATAATATTCAGACAATTTTTCTATACAATGAAATAACAAAATAAAATTTGTCAAAACGATTTTAAAGGCATTTAATGAAGATAAGAAAACAAAAGTTGGGGAAAGTTGCTAAAGTTGCGAAAAAAAAGTTATAATAATAAGAATGAAATTAAACCTTAATTTGTATTTGCATTTTTTTTTATTTTACCTCATATAAACTTCAATGATATTTTCTAGGCATGTGGTCTTAAAAAATATTTTAATGTTTATCTGCAAATTCTCTAGTAAATTGACTCTAAAATTATTGTTCAATATCATTTATTGTTTTAAGAATCAGAGACGGTAAGTCACGCTAACGCCTACGCAAAACCTTTATTGATCTAACGTATTCTTTAATTAATTAATTTAATTCTAGTTTTCGGGCTATCTTGTATGGGAATAGAATCTTAAAAAGTGTTAACGATCTTCAATGGGTCTTCGAGATAATTTGAGTAACTTTTTTGAAAAAAACATAGTAGTGTATACGGTAATTCTGAAAAAGTTCTCTAAATTAACAAAAAATAATTGTGGGATGAACTTTGGATTTTTTTAAGAACATTTTCTCATTACACTAATGTCCGATATAAATCAAGGAAGACGAAATAATTCAAAAATAAGGTTGAAATATGTCATAAAATAAATCCCTTATTTCTCGAAAAATAAGATCACGTGACGTGTTTGGAGAAAATATTATTATGTTCAAAACTCTTAAATTTACGTGTTAATTGCCCCAAAAAAATTTTCGGGCGTAAATTTGATCACTAATTTGTTACTTTCACCAAACCTTATTTTCTATTATTGAAGGCACGTGATCGCTTTTGGACTTTGTGTAATGGGAAAAAGTCTTAAAACTCTAAGAACCACTTCACTTCTTTCAAAAATTGATTTAAGCAATTTTGTGAAAAACAAACAGTACTACTTTTACCAACCTTATTCCTTAAATATACGGTCACGTGATATTTTGGGGCTATGGTGTAATGGAAAAAAAGTCCTTAGAAATTTTTTTCTGAATCACAATGAAAGTTATTTGTGATTAAAAAATTTTTGCAAAAATAAGTACTGTAAATACAGTAAAAATTTCAAAAAAAAAACCGCACAAACGTCATTTTGTTCAAAAAGTTTATCGATACCTTTAATAATGATCTTGTCATTAATGATTAGGCGTCGTAAAATGCGATTAATGGTGGTGTGGCAACTAGTTGCTAAAATCGAGTCTACGAGTTAAGATTTTCTCCCATAAACTGGTTTCTAATCTGTTTTTTATTAAATTTAAACAAGAATATTTTGGAAGTTTTTAGCGCTCATTTTATGTTCTAATATGAATTATTGATTGAATTTTCATCACGTTAAGTTTTTTGAAATATAATCTACTATAATCTAGGTAGTGCCATATCTAGAATTTGAAAATGTAATGATAAAAACAATTTTGATCTCATCTTTTTCTTAATATGTTTCAAACGCCATAATAATTGAGAGCAATTCTTATAAACACATAAAAAAGATCGTATGAAAAATTTCTGCGGTTCTGCTTTTCGGGGTCCGTCAAAAATATATCCATAAGTTCAAAAAACACCTATTTTTACTGTTCCAGTTAAGGACACATTGACCGACCACCAGTAAGTGTTCCAGTTAGGGGTGTTCTAGTTAGGGAGCGATGACTGTATTTCAAAAAAAGCATAACTGTTTAATTTTAGCCAGTAATCGAATCAATTGATGGCCAAACATTTGGCATGAAATTAACTAAACCAAAATTTGTCAATAAGGGTGTATTTACATGGAACATGGGATTTTCTTGGGCTCCTCATCATAAGAGAGATGCCAAAAATCTTTGGGCTCCAATAAATGATACGCAACCAATAAATTCACCGACAATGGCTGGTGGTTTGTTTGCTATGAAAAAATCGTATTTTAATGATCTTGGAACTTATGACAAAGGAATGAAAATTTGGGGTGGCGAAAATTTAGGCATAAAGTTACCAATCAGAAACGCTTAATAAAAACAATAATCACTTGAAATATATGAGAAAACTGAAAAATAGTTTTATAACAATAACAATGTTTTAAAATATTGGTATTTTTTTTATGAAAAGAAACAAAAAAAAACCCTTATATTTACTGCTCGGTTTCAATGTTGTTTTTAATTTTTTTCTAATCTAATTATTTGTTTCCTAAAGTGCTCTAGGAGCGTATGGACGATTTGAGATAAGGAATTTCAAAACTCAACAATGGGTTTGCATGTTTTCAAGCTTTCTTGTAGAGAATTTTTTTCTGGTCATTTTAAGACCCAGGATTTTTTTGTTCTTCAAAAATTTAGAAAATTTTTTTATTTTTTGGTCAATTTTTCGAGATTTTACAGGTAGTCCCCGACCCGGGTCTGGAGAAGCCGTATGCCAAGCCAGAAGACTGATTTTTTGGCCAGTGAAAATTAAGCGTTTTTCGGTTACCCAATTTTTTGCTTAAGGATCGGCGACCAATATTTGACCTCAAATAACCCGTCAAAGTTCAAGGTCAATTTCAAGTTCATCGGATAAACTTGCAAGTAATCTCAAAAGAACCGGAAGGGTCAACTTTTTGATGAGCGTATTATAAACTATGGGTCAATTATATACCGTAAGGTCGCTAGAGTGCAAAAACTGGTCAACACTCAAGGTCAATTTTAATTCAAGTTTTGGTTCTCTATCAACCTGACAGTATATAATTAACCCATAGTTTCTTATACGCTCATCAGAAAGTCGTCCCTTCCGGTTCTTTTGAGGGTACTTGCAAGTCTATCTGATAAACTTGCAACTGACCGTGAACTTTGACGGGTTATTTGAGGTCAAATATTTGTCGCCGACCCTCAAGCAAAAAAATGGTAACCGAAAAACGCTTAATATTCGCTGGCCAAAAATCAGCCTTCTAGCTTTGCATACGGCTCTCAGACACGGGTTGGACTACCTGAAAATCTCGAAAAATGACCGAAAAAAATCATTTTTTTTAACATTTATAGAACAAAAAAATTCTAGGTTATTAAAATGACCAGAAAAAATTCTCTACAAGAAAGCTTAAAAACATCCAAACCTATTTTTGAGTTTTGAAATTCCTTATTTCAAATCGGGTATGCCACAAAATTCATTTTGGAACTTTCAAGGGTTAAATGACACAAAAAACTGCAAAGTCACGTTATAATTTTTGAGAAAATTTATTTTTTGAAATTATGTTAATTTTTGCGTGAGAATTGAGTTTTAGAATTTGGATGTGTGGTGGTTTGTTAATTATTGACCCATGCAGTCATGTTGGTCACGTTTTCCGTCAAGGTTGTCCATACAGGGAAAGTCGTCAAAAAAAAATTCATCAACACTTTGAGAACAAAAATGCTAGAAAGACAATATCGCTGATATTTTTTCGTCATTTTAACTTTGATTCTAAATTTACGTTTTGAGTTTTAAGCTTCGTCAACAGAAAACATGCAACAAAACCTTTATCGTATTAATGACAGAAATAATTTTTGTACCGATTTTCCTCTTTAAAATTGTAATTTGTGCGCTGGAGCCACTCGATAGTAACACAATATTATTTTAAATTGTATTGATCAAAATGTCTGTCCCTCAAAAGTATTCCTGGTGGAGAAACTGTTATTTTTAAAAATTTTATGCGAGTCGTAGAAGTTTGGTGGGATGAGTTCAAAGTTTTATTTTATAAATCTTCGCGTGATGAGAGCATTGATTATGGAAATATCACAGAAAGAGTCATGCTAAGAAAGAATCTACAGTGCAAGCCATTCAAGTAATAACTGAAATTTTAGTCATCGTGGTATTTTGAGTCAAGATTCTGGAACCAATGTTTCATTCTCGATTTCACTGATTTTACTCCAATTTCGATGTAATCACAAGAAAAACACAAAATTTTTAATTTATTTTAAAATAAAAACAAACATAAACCATAAGAGCCAGAAAGAAAACCAAAAATATCAGTAAAAACTTTCAAAAAGTACCAAATATAGTGGTTATTTAAAAAAACGGCAACTTTCGTGTAATTTATATTTTCTTGGATATAAAATTTCAAGATATTTGTTGTTAAGGGGGTAATGTCTGTGAAAAAAGGTGTTCTGAAAATAAGAGGTTATACTAATTCGACGAACAAAAAGTGATAAGTCATGGTAAGGCTAGAATATCAAAAAACTGTGGTAAAGGGATATTCCCAGCGAATATTCCAAGCTTAAAAACTTTAAAAAAAAATGTTCAAAGTACAGTGGTGCCACTTTCAAAATTGAAATTATAAATTTTAATCGAAAAATTTGAATTGAAATTTTTAGCACTGAACTCCCGTAGTGTCTTTGGAGCCATCCGTGGCTCGACGGCCTTTAATCGCAATTTATGACCCTTAATCATGTATGAATGACAATTTACAAAGTGGTAGATCAACTCTTTGGATAATTGACGTTTGTGCTTTTTTTTCGAAATTTTTACTGTATTACAGTACTTATTTATTGCAAAAAAAATTTAATTCATCAGAAAAAGCCTTTGAGCGGGATCAGAAAAAAAATCTGAGACTTTTTTCTCGTTACACTGTAGCCCCAAAATGATCACGTGACCGTAAATTCGAGGAATAAGGTTGGTGAAAGTAGTACTATTTTTTTCAAAAATTACTTAAATCAATTTTTGAAAAAAATGAAGTGGTTTTTTAAAAGTTTAATAGATTTTTTTTCCATTACACCAAAGTCAAAAAACAATCACGTGAACTTCAAATTAGGAAATAAGGTTTAGGTCCAAGTAAACAAATAGTGATCGAATTACGCCGAAAAAACACGAGCCAATAAACACCTCATTTTAGAGGTTTGAACATAATAATATTTTCCAAAAACGTCACGGATCATATTTTTAAAGAAATAAGGATTCATTTATGACATATTCTAAACCTTATTTTTGAATTATTTCGTCACGTAGAAGTTGACCCTGGAATTTTTTTGACGTATTTTAGTATTTTTTTAAATTACTGTATATCGGTACTACATGCCTTTTTGTTCAAAAGTACTCAAATCACGTGGAAGACCCCTTTAAGGGGTAGCAGCGATGTGGCAGACTGGCGTCAATTTAACTTACGAACATAATTAGTTGGTTTATTTTTTGTGCTTATTATCGTTAGCTGAACCACAATAAAGTGTATCAGCTCATAAAATCATTTTTTATCATTAAGGAACAATTGAGTTCAAACTTTATTTTTATAATTCGTAAAAATTCGAAAATTCAAAGCATTATGAAAATTTTAGCATTTTTGTCCAAAACTTTTTCTGATTAATTTTATGAACTCTGTGAATAAAAACGAAAAAAATGGCCACTTTAACCTTTTCATGCATGTCTACATATTTCTGACTGCTTTTTGAAAATCATGAAATGTTTTTTGTCATTTTGTTGTCGACTCTTTAGAAATATTATGAAAATTTTCCGCAAATCAAGTCCAAAAATTTTAATTAGTAGTTTTTTGAAATCTCTGTAAAAAATCAGGCCGAATCACTTGTGAAATTTCCTGGTATCTATTTGGTTTCCGTATTTCAACCGATGCAAGGGTCAAGTGAATATCGTTTCTGAACTTCTGATGAAATTTACAACACTTGCTTAAGGAACCGGTTTGTGCCATTTGCACGCAATTTATAGAAATTTTATTATTTTTAAAAATCTGTATAAAATTGCGGGTGTAATAGGCTACTTTACTTTTAAAAGTAAGGACAATTTTATATTTTAAACATCAATTGGAGGTCAATTTTTTTTTCCTAAAAAGCTGTTTTTCTCTATTTTTCATGGAAAAAAAAACTTTTCATATTTAAGAAATTTTTGCATGGGATAATGATTTCTCACTAATAGTGCATTACACCGACAATGTCTGAATTATAAATATCGCCTCTAAAAAAAATCGCACATCGGTCAAGTTGGAAATGGAGTTGTAATGAAAAGTGGTTTTGATCTTTTTACAGAATATGTATGTAAAAAATATAAAAAATATAAACGTTTGCAAGTATGGACACTTCATTTATTGTAAAAAATAAAATTAAATTTTTCACATTTTTTTTCTTTTCAAAAATCACTCCGAAAAAATGTACCAATCTGCCACATCGCTGCTACCCCCTTAAAGCGTCAACGAATAAATAGAGCATTTCTACAAGAGTCAAAACTTCGCTACTGATTACATAGTAGTGTTATGCGGTAGGGCGAAGTGGTGGGGGTGGGAGAGCCAAAGGCGTGCTGGGGATGAGAGAAATTAAAAATTGCCCGAACATTCTGGCATACTAAGGAATTTTGTTGTAACAAACATTCAATTTTTTTTGCAGATTTAATACCCAAATTGGTGACGTTTAGTATTTTGAATTTGAAAATGTCAAATTAACCATAAATTCGTGTTAGTTATGCACTTGTTTTTGAGAATTAGCGAAAATGAGAGAGTTTTTATTTTCTTATTCACATTTAATGACTTTTTATATACTTTTTTAACAAATTTTTTTCATAGGACTGTACTACTGTCACTACAGTCACTGTAGAGAATTCTTTGAATAATATGATTACCATTGAAAAAATATATGTTGATAATGAATCTTCGGTTATATGCTTGATTAAAACGCAAAGCCACGGATGGCAAAAAGACACTACGGGTCTANAGATTGTCGGCCACTACGGGAGTTAAAAAAGTTTCAAGACTTTTTGAAATACATTGTAAGTCTTACAAATTAATTTTTTTTTTAATTCGACAATGTAAGACTAAAATGAACATGTTCAGATTACCTGAGTCACGTGATATGAATATTCTCTGGCAAAATTTTCGTGAAAATAAGTCCAAGGGAATTCCATATAATTTATAAAAAAAACAATTCCTGATGCCAGGTTCAAACAATTATATTCCGATTATTTTTTTTATAATTTTGTTAAGATGGTACATGGATAATATTTATCCAGAAAAAGATTACGTGATGCCAAGTGATATAGTCAAAACTGGTTGTATAATTTGTGGTACAGATATTATTGATAAAAACATGGATCAGATATGCTTAGGTTGGTGTTGAATACTTAGCTTGATAATTTCCAACATGGCATTTTTCATGCTTATTTCATTCTTTACTTTCAGTATCATATCACTAAGTGATAATCACTTTCAGATTTGCCGAGTGAGTTAAAGTGTAGTTATCCTTTTATCGCATAGAGAAAAGTAAATTCCCTAGTTTTGGTAGAAATCTAACTCCGAACGTCTATCTCAACTTTATATTTACCACACCAAGGAGAGGTGTAGAGAGGCGCGAGAGGTGTAGTAGCACTGCGACTCAATACGAGGTTCGTACTTTTTAATATACATTATACAATAGACAGTATAATTAATACTTAATTTACACGTGATATTAGAAAATTTTATTTAAGAAAAAATTATAAGATTATTAAAATGGTTCAAATAAATTTAATTCAAATATTTCCGTCAACCTATTTCAATCACAGACAAAATTTAAATTATTATTTTAATAAAAAACTTGTGAGCTACTTTAAATAGTTCGTATGTTAAAAATAAACGAAATAATTTGTAGTGGTAGTGTGATTGTGAAGACCTATAAGCACGCTGCATTTTACACTTTCAAGACACAAAACCTACCTCCTAAAGTTTAGGACCTAAACCGGTCAGAAATATATTTATTTATTTCAAATGTTTTATTTTTAACGAAATTATGCATTTATCCATTTTAAAATATAATCGGCAGGTACCCATTAAAAAATGCCAAAATGCGACAATAATTTTCAAAGTATTAAACACCTCATGTAAAACCCATAAAAAAGCAACTTATTAACACTTTGCAAGATTCTAGTTATTATGATCCTTCAATGATTCCAGTTAATGGAGTGAGTGTCCTAACCTCCCTTTGTCATTTTCAAAGAGGGAAGCAAATGATAATTAGTACAAAAATAGGCGATATACGATTTCTCGGCTTGGAAGATTTTTGTATGACAGCTAAAGATTTGAGAAATAATGTTAAACTGAGGAAATGCGACGGTGATGTGCACATTGGAAGATCCCCTCCACCAGGTTTAATAAAAATATCATTTGCAAATATTTAAAGTTTCGTTTTATTTCTTTGATATTCTATGTTTTTCAAGCTGAATGTTTAAAATAAATGGCGTTATATAAATCACCAATGAGAAACCGTTACAAAAATGTTTCGGATATTTAAAAGCTAGGATAAATATGCAAAAAACAATGAGCTGAGTATCACGTGTTCACCGACTCAAAATCACTCACATTTCTTTTTTTCCCCAAATTCATTTCTTATCACTATTTGAGGAGGTATCCGACGGAGGCTGTATCTCGAGACTCAGAACTTCTGAGTCAGAAGTGATAGGAAGCTAATTTTAGCTGCATTCTCATTTTGCACAAAATTTTGACCTGATTTATGTTAATTATTTTTGTTTCACCGATAAAATATGCGGTTTACGAAATCTGTCAGTTATTTTTGTTTCAGATCAATTATGGGAATTCAGAAACGGGACAATATATAATGCACATTGGAATGCGTGCATGGAATTGTTTGAAGACCAACTCAGACTTCGGATATGCAATAATCTTGTTCTTCAAAATTTTGTATTTTACGAATATGCCAAACTTTCAAAAATCCCAAACAATTAGAAAAATAAATTTGAATATTTCACAAATGTATGGTTTTTTTTAAATATATTGCACGCTTTGTTTGTAAAAAGTCAAGAATAAGTCAAAATTTTGCATGTGTCTTATGGAGCAGTTTTTGCAACCATCCTTAATCATCATATTACATGCTGAATACCGGTTGCACAAATATTATAGTGAGAACGGCAAAATTGACCAGCTCAGATTAAATAAATTTTCCGAGCACTTTCCGTTTCTGTGCTGAAATTGACCCAGAAAATATTTTGGAAATAAATTATGTCTCGTTTTTCAAAAATAAGCATTGTTTCAAAAAAATTGCCTATCATTAAGCTTGAAACTGTTCTTGAAATTTATTTAGAAAACTTCCAGCTAAATGATGGAAAATTTCAAAAATGTTTTTGCGTTTTTGAACACATTCCTGATGATATTTTCAAAGAAACACCTTAAACTTAAAAATGAGTTTTCAATTAATTACAATAAATTTAGAATGTGAAAAAAATGGTCGATGTGAAAAATGATCGGTATAAAAATGGTTGGTGGAATAGATGAAATATTTGTACGCCAAGCATTAATTATTTAATTTCTCCAATGCACCAATTATTTCAACCCGAGCTTAAATCTGGTAACAAAAGGTGAAAAGTGTAAAAAGCAAACTTTCAAAATAATCTCCAAGATAATTTTGATCAAGCTTATTCGAATGAAGAAATGCACGACTATGCAAAATTGACTACAGAAAATCGAAATATGAACAATTTTATTTAAACAAGGAACAGGGAAAATATCAGAAATGAAACCATCGTTTGTTTTTATACTAAAAATTAATTTAAACTTTAATTACAGGGGGTTTTAAATCGTCGGAAAACCTTCTTTTTGTTATGAGAAATTTGTATGTCAAAAAATAGGTACTCAGTTTATTAGCGCATCTTGTTGGAAATTTGTATGGTCATTTCAGACTTTTTTATTTTGGCATTTTTGGCTTACAAAAAAATGGTTATAGCGAGAGAATTTGACTTTTTACCCCTCGGAAACTCAAAAAAATTTACCCCTCGGATGCATGAAAATTATACACGTGAAATTATCTGGCAGCCATTCTCAAGTCATTTTTTGTTGCTATGGGCATCTTTTTTATCAGTCACTTTCAATCGTCCGGTAAAGTTTAACCAACGGTACCGTTAGTTATATTTTCAAAGATTAATAGTCTCAAAAAATTGGCAATAAGTTTTTTTCTGGAGATGGCGTAATAACGGGTCAATTACAACCATAAACAGCGCTGGAGCAGAAATGAGATTTTTCGGTCAGTGATTCAAACCTATTATTTTTTGTCTCTAGCGCCATTTATTGACCAATCAGACTATTCACACATGTCCAAAATGATCCGATAATTCTTAGAAATATGTTATCAAATCATTAATGTTACCTTATCCATGACTTGGCGGGCGTGTTTTGAGAGACTTCCAGCTTCTTTTGACATATTTTCGGAGTGCGATGTCAATTCTCGCATTTTTTCTTGACGTTCCAGTACATTTCGTTTCAATTCTTGAAATTCACCTACAAAACAAAATTTTATTATTAACTTTAAAAATGCGCAAGATTTATGGGTTTTTGGGTGCTTAAATTTTTGTTGCTGGAGAAAATCACATATGAAAATGTACTTTTAAGTACCTGTGAAAATGTTTAGTGTCGACCGATCAGAAGCTTAATTTCAAGACGATTTTAAATATAAAATTATTTATTTACCGTAAAAAACACTTTTGAGTTATTTGGAAGTGCTTTAGCATAAATTTCACCTACCTCTTGTAATTATTTATGAGAACAGAAATCTTCATTATGCCGGCGCTAGATAAAAAATAATGACAAACAAATTATGTGATTATATTTACCTACAAAAAAGTACAAGCAATTCTTTATTAATTTTATCGACCGAAATTTTTTTAAGGTTTTTTAGTTTGCTTTTTTTTATTTGAGACATGCTATATATCCCTTATTCACACTTTTGTGAATATCCCGGCCCTACTACTTAAAAAAACACTACGTTTCCTAATCAGGGCCGGGATATTCACAAAAGTGTGAATAGGGGATATGGCACTTTTTTAATTTAATAAAAAATTAAAAAGTTGATAAGCTTTCGATGTTTAAATGACCCAATGGGTCAGACCCATATGAACAAATAAAATAAAAGGCCTTTAATTACCCAATTTCGATGCCAACTATTAACGATTATTTTGAGCGCGAAGTTACTTTTTTGTTAACCTGCGAGAATATTTTCTCAAACTTTTTATTATGATTCAAAAATTATCGAATACATCGAAAGCTTATCAACGTTTTAGTGTTTATTGAATTTAAAAATGCCATTTTCAGTTTAATTGAAGTTATTCGTCAATTACTATGCTTTTTTGAATATTTTCTCATTTTGAAATAATTTGAATGAAATTTATTTGATTTATAATTTGAAAAGGTTTTTAGAATTCCATATTTTTCCTACTTGATTGTCCTTTAATTTTCAATATTATTTTTTTGGTCTGTACCGATGTTTATTTTTATCATTAAAAACCTTAATTTTTCAACTGTCGGTCTATAAAATTTACCTGACGCAATAGATTCCTCGCCGGGTATATGTTGCGCAACTTGAGTACTTCCTTTAAATCCGAATAATTCATCTCTATCTATCGATTCTCCACGGCCGGAAAACAGTGTTCCAAAAAAGGATGTTTGTGGTTTTTCTTTGACAGTTTGTTCTACATATGGGCGTCCTTTACATTTAATATATTGCTCGTTCATTTCCTATGAATTAAATTATGCTAAATTCCCAAATTACATTGCTGGCTAAAACATGAATGATGTTATTTCGAAGAATTCATAATTTCAAATTTTTTTTAATTTGTTTGAATTTTTTGAAAATTTATTTAAGTGACATTCATCGACCGCTAGCGGGCAAACTTGAAGTATTTAAGGGGGTTGTGGGTGTAGAATGTTGGAATTGCCTGAGGAAAATAGCCATCTCCTCCAGCTGGACTGGAAGGGTCGATAACGGGCAGATAAGAATAAATGAGAAAACAAATACGGAGACTAAACTTTCTCTGTCAACTGCAAGTAAAATTTTTCAATTCTGGTGAAGGTTGGCTCACCGGTGCGGTATCGAAAAACTGGTAAAATAAGTTCTCAATTCACACAAATTGTAAAATCTTGATCAATTTTGCTTTAAATTGAATAAAACAAAGATGTTCGATAAAGTACGACGTCTTCAAATAATTACCATAAAAAAAAATTAACAAAAATCTCCTTTAGATTTTTAGAAGGTAAAAATGAATTCAGGAAATTCTCTTTAAAATCTGAATAAGCTCGGTCAATTTTGTTTAAAATGAATAAAACAGAAAATGTATGAAACTACGACATATTGTCATATTTTACCATAAGCTCGTTGAAAAATTATTCTCTGTAGGTTTTAAGCGTTAAAAAGGATTTATTGTTTATAATTTCCAGCAGAGGTGAAGTTTCGAGCGTTGCAGAGAAGAGACGAACGCCCACGCTCTGCAAACCCGTTCTTTTTGAACCAATCATACATCTCATTCATACTACCACGGATTATTTCATCACTTTTAAGAATAAATTATTGTTATTGACGGGTTCTAGAAAATATATAAACTCATGCATTCTTTAAACCCACAACCCCTTAAGATGTGAAATCCGCTCATCTTATTTTTTATTTAATTTTAGTCTGATTCCAAAATTTGAGCAAACTATTTTTTTTTAAATTATGAAAATTCAAAAAAAATTCTATTTTTATCAGACATAATTTCATGGTGACTTAATTCCAATTAATTTGTCAATGTCGCTGTTTTATGTACTTTATAAGTGATTTAATCGGTGGTGTCATGAAAAATTATCATATCCCCTATTCACACTTTTGTTAATATCCCGGCCCTACTACTTAAAAACACACTACGTTTCCTAATGAGGGCCGGGATATTAACAAAAGTGTGAATAGGGGATATCCTGGACTTTAATAATATGGACTTTAAATTTAATAAATTTTTCAAATTAATTTTAATTTTCAAGGTTTTGTTGAAATTAATTTTAATGTCAGAATTTTTGCGTAATTTATTTATAATTTCATATTTTATTGAAAATATGCAGTCAAACTATTTATGGTCGTGAAATTGTTCTTTAAAGATGCAACAAATTATTTGAAATTATGTTCATAGATAACCTAGAAATAGTGTGCAAAGGCCCAAATCGACATTGCAAATAAATGTGAATTTTAACATTATGTTACGAGAAGACAATTTGTGTTTATAGTTTCATAATATTTTGCGAAAGTTGGGGCGCCAATGTCGATTCGGAAATTTCATAATTGTTCATTTATAACTTAATTTAAGGGAGTGGGTGTCGCAAATTTGAGCCTCTTCCAAGGCCATTTCACGCCAAACTAGCTAGGTGATATTCCAAAAACATTTGTTACTAACAGAACCAACCTTCGTGGTAATTTTGAATTTAACAGTAATTTGATACAATCCCACCTACGCCGACACCTACGCTTTTAAAAAGCCTCTTAAAAAGACACGCAGTTCGTACCTACTCCTTCAATTTTCATCATTTTTTATTATTTTTTTGCGTGAGGCTCCGGAGAAGCCTAACAAATAATGCAAAATTGCCTTTGTTTTTAAATTTTGCTTTCGGCGCCCAAAACAGCAAAAAAAACGAAAACAAAAATTATTGATTTATTTATGATTTAAATTGAAAGTGCGCTACAGCAGGGTCCGGCGGATAGGTGAAAGTTTTTTCGCTCAAAACCTTCACCTATTAGCCGGATTTCACCCATCCGCCGGACGGCTGGGAAAATACGCTCTGATTGGTCAATAAAAACAAGGTCTAGATTTTATAATTTAGTTAAAGGGTAGTCAGAGTGAGAATTA
>SCLH01000130.1:415249-435540 GCA_004367855.1 Oikopleura vanhoeffeni
TATCTCTCAAACTGGTGGAGGAGATAGCTTTTGCCTGAGCCTCCCGAACTGATCATTTCAAAATTTTAATTTTCATTTTTATTGCGTTTTTGTCCGCCGAAAGCAAATTTTCACAACAAAAGCAATTTTGCACGATTTTTTAGGCTTTTCCGGAGCCTCACACAAAAAAATTATAAAAAAATGATGAAAATTGAAGGCGTCGGTACAAACTGCGTGTCTTTTAAAGAGGCTTTTTAAAAGCGTAGGTGTCGGCGTAGGTGGGATTGTATCAGATTACTGTTAAGTTCAAACCGCGAAGGTTGGTTCTGTTAGTTACAAATGTTTTTGGAATATCACCTTTGCTAGTTTGACGGGAAATGACCTTGGAAGAGGCTCAAATTTGCGACACCCAGTGCCTTAAGGGGGGATACTTCATGAATTTATTATGGGTTCATTTTAAAAAATGTATTTATTTGACGTTTCGGTTATTCCATAATCATTAAGTGAAGGAGTTTTGAATAAAATATAGAAAAAATAATTTTTGTTTCGAGCAGATTGTGTTAATAAGCGAAGAAATTAAACACATTTTGTTTCAGTATGAGAATCGGGCCTCAGGTGCGCACAATTAACATGAATTGGGGCCTAAAAAAAATCTGAATGTAATTTTAATAGTTTTTTCTGAAAATATGGATAATTTGAAATAAGCTGGTGGTATTTTCAACCCAATACAGCCCCAGGAAAGTAGTTTTCAATCAATTTGAAAATATCTAGTCTGAATTTTAAGCATTTTAATCAAAAATTATGGATATTTAGGAATTAAAGTACTGTTTTGGAAAAAAATATCATCGAAATTTAGTTTTCGNTCTTTTTAGGAGGATTTTTAAAAGCGTAGGTGTCGGCGTGGTTGGGATTGTATCAGATTACTGTTAAGTTTAAATTACCGCGAAGGTTGATTCTGTTAGTTTCAAATGTTTTTGGGATAATATTACCTAATTAATCATTAGCATAATCACCTTTGCTAGTTTGACGAGAAAAGACCTTGGAAGAGGCTCAAATTTGCGACACCCACTCCCTTAAGCTTCAAAAACACGTCCCCATTTCGAATAAAACTCGTGACTGCTTCNAAACTGGTGGAGGAGATAGCTTTTGCCTGAGCCTCCCAAACTGATCATTTCAAAATGTTAATTTTTAGTTTTTTTGCGTTTTTGTCCGCCGAAAGCAAAATTTTAAAACAAAAGCAATTTTGCACGATTTGTTAGGCTTTTCCGGAGCCTCACACAAAAAAATAATGAAAAATGATGAAAATTGAAGGAGTAATTACGAACTGCGTGTCTTTTTAAGAGGCTTTTTAAAAGCGTAGGTGTCGACGTAGGTGGGATTGTATCAGATTACTGTTAAGTTCAAAATTACCGCGAAGGTTGGTTCTGTTAGTTACAAATGTTTTTGGAATATCACCATTGCTAGTTTGACGGGAAATGACCTTGGAAGAGGCTCAAATTTGCGACACCCACTCCCTTAGCTTGAGCTTCAGAAGCAAGATCCTCGATATTAAGATATCGCCTATAGTTTTCTCGTAATCGTTATGGAAGTAAATGTTGAAAAAAGATATTTTTTAGCAATTGAGAAACGAATTTTGATATTATTTTTTGCATCATTTTTTACCTACCACGGCACTTGCTGAGGTTTTATGCAACTTTACAGATTTAAGTGTCAACTATCGCTGAAATCTGAAAAGTGGCATGAACGCCTCAGCAAGTATCGTGAAAGATTTACTTGCAACTAGTAGTAATAATCTAGAAGAAATAGATTCACAAATGAGTCAATAATTTTATTAGATTTAGAGCTTTCAAAAATAAGTTTAAGCAATAACTTTACCTCAGTATAGCAAAACATTTGAATTTCGAACGGATTTGATAAATACAGTCCTTTGCCATTATCAATGAAACTGATTGTCGATAAAATACGCTGGCTATTTCGTGGAATAAAATTATAGTTGAATATGCATTTCAGTCTAAAACAAAAATTTTTATCATAAAGTTATACCGGTACATTATATGGATTACAGACTCACCTAGAATAGATCCTGCATATTTGAATGATACAAATAACGCGGGATACTAGCACCGAATCAAAACCCAGGATTGCAGAAAAGGTTGATTTCATTGGTCAGATTTGGAAGGGATCAACTAGACGATTTGAAATAAGGAATTTCAAAACTAAAAAATGGGTATCTATGTTTTCAAGGTATCTTGTAGAGAATTTTTTTTCTAGTCATTTTAAAAACCCAGGTTTTTTTTCTTCTTTAAAAATTTTATAAAAAAAATCGATCTTTCGGTCAATTTTTTTAAGATTTTACAGGTACTCCGGAATTCAGTTCTAGCAAAGCCGTATGAAGAGCAACAGCTGATTTTTTGGCCAGTGAAAATTAAGCGTTTTTCGGTAACCCGTTTTTTGCTTTAAGGTCGGCGACTAATATTTGACCTCAAATAACCCGTCAAAGTTCCAGGTCAATATCAAGTTTATAGTTTAGACTTGAAAAAACCTTCAAAAGAATCGGAATGGTCGTATTCCGACTTTCTGATGAGCGTATTAGAAACTATGGGTCAATTATATACCTCAAAACTGGACTTAAGATTGACCTTCAGTGTCGACCAGTTTTTGCATTCTAGCGACCTAAAAGTATATAATTTACCCAAAGTTTTTAATACGCTCATCAGACAGTCGACCGTTTCAGTTCTTTTTAGGATACTTTCAAGTTAATACGATGAACTTCAAATTGACCTTGAACTTTGACGGGTTATATTATGTCAAATATTGGTCGCCGACCAGAAAGAAAAAACTGATAACCGAGAAACGCTAAATTTTCGCTGGCCAAAAAATCAGTCTTCTAGCTCTTTATACGGCTTCCCTATAACTGGATCCCGGAGTACCTGTAAAATCTCGAAAAATTTACCGACAAATCAATTTTTTTTAGAAAATTTCTGAAGAACAAAAAAAATTCTTCGTCTTAAAATTACCAAAAAACAATTCTTTACAAGATAGCTTAAAAACATTTATACCCAATTTTTAAGTTTTGAAGTTCCTAATTTCAAATCGTCCTAATGAAAGACTCAGATTCCGCATTATTCAAATATTCAGGATCTGTCCTCTGAGGGACTGTAATTCATATAAGGTACATTTTAACAAAATAATAATTAAAAAATCAAAATTCTTCAGCCTCAAGTTATCTCATTTACCACATTTTTTTTTCACAATAAATTATTGTCAATAATGAACCAATAAGATTCATTTATCCCGGATATCGACCAATCACCGTCAACTATTCCCGTGGAAGAAAAAGATGTAGTGAACTTTAAAACTCAGGTTATAAGTTTGGATTTTAATTATCAAAAACTAGTTACATGTTCATTTTCATCATTTATTTACCCGGGCAGTGAGAGGAAAATGATGTTTCCAGATGTGGTGAAAATAACCAAGCGGGCTGAACTTCCTAATAAAATTCCTTGAGCTTTATAAATTAAGCCATCTTCAGCACCAATTGAAAATGAACAACTTCGACCAGAATTTGAGTTCAGCTATAAAGTATTTTTATATAAATCAGGAGTAAAATTTTTTAAAATTACCTTGACGTTTTTCTCTGCGATAAAAATAGTGACAAATTTTTCTGGATCTGGAAGTTTTTGTTGAGCACATTGACTAGATATAATTTGATCGTTTTCAAGAAATATAATTGAAATCATTGCCGATCTCATTGCTGCATAGTAACCTTGGAAAAATTATTTTAACCGGTTTCAAATAAGCGAAATTTACCGGTTGGAGAGCAAATAAGTGGTTTCACAGTACGATTATCATGGTCAGGAACACTTATATTCAAACTGACAACTTTGCCAGAATGACTCCCAATCCAAATTGTTGGCCCACCGTCGCCTTTACGCACAGGACTTTACGAGTTTTATAAATTTTTCGACATCAGTATTTTTTGTCAATCATCAGTTCGAAAAACAATTTCAAGCAAAAATATTTAATTTTAATCATTATTATGTTTTTCGGTTTTTTCACAAGCGAAAAAAGCAGAACTTATTAATAAACATATTTAAATTAAGATTAATAAATTCAGAATCAGCATAAGTAACAACATTGAAAACTAAGACAAAATTAATGATTCTGTTTAATTAAGATTTAAACCAATCTGAATTGGGCGTAGACTTCAAAATTTCAAAAAAACTTCGAAATCTTTTTTTGAATTTTAACGCAAAACATTCGTCATATATTCCTCTCGTGTTGAAGGGGCCAATCTCTGAAAGCCAATCAGAGACGCGTAATTCTCCCACGTTAAAAGCGGGACCCTCTGAGCGGGTAGTATTTAACAGTTTTTTTCTCAAAAAAGGATCATTTTTTTCTGACCCTATAGTTGATTCTCCTGTTAAATTCAATAAAACTCTCCTTAAACACGTTTCAACACAATTGACAGAATCACGAGTATCTATTGCTGAACCAACAAATTCTTCAAAATGTAAAATACAAATTAATAATCACATTTAAAAATTGAAAAAAAGTATGATTGGTAAGCAACAATAAAAGTAAAAAATAGCAACTAAGCTAAACATTTATTCTTCAAATATACAATATATTTAACTTTTAATTTTTTTTCTGATTTATTACAACGACCAAGTTCAATTTTTTATTGATTTATTGCATATTTTTTGAAGTTCGAAAAGGGTTTCACATAGAGGACCTGGATGAAATGTGTCAGATCGTGCAAAACTACAAAAAAGCTGTTATGTGAGAACAGAAAAACGAACATTTAATGGACAAATCTGTTATGACTAACGATTTCTCTTTAATTTCGCGATAAATTTAGTGCGATTTAGGCGAAAATAACAAAATTGAAGATTCTGCTAGTAATATATTTAGTGGGACTTTCAGAATCCCTAAAAATTTGTTGAAAATTAAGATAGTTATCAGATTATTGTCAAGAAAAAATAAGCTGAAATAAAAGACATTCAGAAATAAATTAACCGGCTTTCTTTCCCGTCATCCAAACGCTTTGCAGATACGCTAATATTTCTAAAATTTTTCGTAACTTGATTATAACGCAATACTCTAGACCAAATGATTGTCGTGGCAGATTTGTCCGTCGAGCGTTCGCATTAGGAAATCTTGAGGCATTTGATATTTTACTGGGGGAAAAATTAGTGGCATTTGAATGCCATGGGACCGCGTTTTGGTTGTTTTCGTGTTTAACTGATTATAATTAAGAAATGTCTGAAAGTATAAGTTTTAATTTGGTTCTCAAAAGTTGTGAGGGGGCTTCAAACTTCAATTAATCCACGGTAGGCTCTCAATGATGGGAGGTTCCATATAATGATTGAAAATGCGTGGCTAAAATCAGGATCATAAGAAATCAAAATTCTTGACGATTTCCATTATATATGAGAAAATAAATTTTATGTAATATGATCCCATGCGGTTTATTTTGAATTTTTATCTTTTCGGGTCATATTACAATTGAATCCAAAAAAATATTACCCAGAAATTTTGAAGCCGAATGATAATCAAATCATACTCCATAGCATATCCAGTGACTGAGAAACCAGCAATTTAAGCTTATAACGGGTAATTCCCGGTAAACCGGAAGTGACCCACACCCGCGGTCTCATTAAAATCGGTCAACCAATGGAGAGCACACCATGGATTCGTTTTAGGGAAAAAATCGTCTGAGTTATCTTAAATGTCATTTAAAATTCTGATGGATTACTTTTTGATCTCAAAAAGCGCCAAACCTGACACACACATTTGTGATGATTTTATTAACCTTGATCCATAAAAGTATTTTTCGCATCATCTATTGAGCAACTTGCATTGAAGCTAAGAGACCTGTCAGTGGAAGCATATGACGATGAAGATGAATGTTTTGAACTTCCCCAGGATCCGAGAATTTTGGCGGCGCGCCAACCACGCGCTTTCGCTGTTGGCGAACTTAAAGTTCGCTCCATACGCTCTTCTACCAAGATTTTATTACGCACGCGCAAATGTAAAAAAATAACAGGTTTATGGAATATATTCAAGTTTTAATTGAATTCCCCCTGATAATTTTGCATTGTTAGTTAACGACAAGTTTTTGGGTTGGCAGTAAGACATATCAATTACGGGGTCCTCTGGTCATTATTAGCCACTTTTTGAGCCAAATTTTTTTTAAAATCCGGCTTTTAAAAACGACTTATTCAATTGCGTTCTTAGATAACTCAAACCAAGCAGAAATATTCAGAGAAAAGTAATTTTCAAAAATAGTCCGAATCAGACCATTGTTTCAAAAAATGTTTGAACATGTGAAACAAAACTGATAATTAAAAATTTCAGTAATCTCAAAAAAAATTACAAAAAAAAAGTCTGGTGTAGACTTATTTATTTACCGTCTTATCACTAGATGTGTGGTGTTCATTTTGAGTTATTAAAAAACTTAAGATCGGATGAGCCGTTTTCAAAAGCCGAATTGTTTAAAAAATTTGTCCAAAAAAGTGGCTAGAAATGACCAGAGGACCCCGTGATAGATATAAGTAAAATGGTGAAAACTAAAATATTTCACAATGTTAGGTGTCAAATTTCATTCAAGAAAAACCGTCATTATAAGTAATCGAACGGGCATCACTATTCCGGCATTTTTGCCAGAAGTCGATGTGTGTCGAGTTTTGGCATTCACTTTTCATGCCGGAACTTGATTATTGGCAAGATTTGGCGTTCATTTTTTATTCGAAAATACGCTTTCAAGTTCTTTATTTATTTTACAATTTTTGGTGACAAAATGTTTGCGTTAACCCGTGTGAGCACAGAGCCTATATATAGGCTCAAGCATACTTAAAATCATCTATAAAGAGCAAAAAACATCCCAGAATTGTTTCGTTCAAAAACATTTTAAAGAATTTTGCAGCGATTCCAAAAAAAAAATTCATTTTGTTTTTAGAAATTTTGCTCAAATATTACGGGGAGGTTTATTTTATTTTTTTCCAATCTTTTACTTCTAAAGAAAACAAATTCGACCTATTAAGTCAATTAAAATTTGAAACTAGCCAGTTTTTAGAAAAGTGTTTTGTGTATGCTTGGCACTTAAAACAAAAATTGGTATACAGGAACAGATATTTTATTTCGGAAGTGAAATTTCAAAATTTTCAATTTAAGAATTCCACGAAAAATTGTTATATATCGACCTTAAAATAATATCAAAAGTGCAATTACGTGCTTTTATAGGGAAAAATAACCATTTTTTACGAAAATCGTGATTTTTCATCAAAATTTTAGACCTATTTATGAATAATTTTCGATTGATCATATAGATAAAATCGGACCAAACGATGACGTATGCCAGATTCTTGTGCATCGATTCGAAAATTAAAATAATTTGTGAACAGCACTGTGAGCTTGTATCACGTGATATGCTTTACCTTGCTTTTGTAACTAAATTTTCTAGGATTAAAAATCAAAATTCTCAAATTTAAAATGTTGGCTGCAAAAATTAAACCTTTCAACTTCCTTATGCAAAAAAAAGTTAAAATCCAACTACCTTGATAATCGCTCCTTACAGGCTGTCTGTAATCAACATCGAAAGTAAAGACNATATGGATTACCGGACCTCAGAGTACAAATCCTAAATATTTGAAAAATGCGAAATCTGAGCATTTGATTGGTTGATCCTTTCTCAACCTGACCAATGAAATCGGCCTATTCCGCAATCAAAGGTTGTTTGTATCATTCAAATATTTAGGATTTGTACTCTGAGGTCCGGTAATCCATATAGGCTCTGGTGCCTTGACGGAACTTTTTTTCTGTGCTCACAGGGGTTGAACCTTATTATAAATAAAATATGTGATAGTTGGAACGGTGTTATAGAAGTAGGCATTTCACCACAGCCCAAGCTCGTAAGGCGCACTCTTTATTTGATTTTTTAAGAATCCGTAATACCTGCAAATGTCTTCGTTATTTAAAAATGAAATTAATATTTTCTTGCATTTTCTTATTTCGTTCTACTGCTAGCCAGTTTATTTAATATTAAAAAACTAACATTTAAAATCTACTTTAAGTACACGATGCAAAATAGATTCTAGCTTGATTTTGTACTTACCGTCTTTTGAGCGCGATTCCGTCGGTTTTTCATAACTCGTATTGAAAGATTCAACTATATCCTGTAGGCCAGCTTTCGTGCGAGGTCCACGAGGGTCAATAGAGCTGAAAGATAATTGAGTGAGTAGGCCTACCGAGCAAAAAGTTAGCTCCTTGATATAAAGTGGTATTCTCTGAAAAACTGAGTGGCTAATAAAACTTTTGACGGTGACAATTTTAAATGCAACCACTCGGAGGCGCTGTTGATAACATGTTTTTTCTAACTAACTTTATATTTTTATTCAACTTCTTAAAGTACGTTTCGAGTTAGCATTTTTCAGGCTTTTTAGGAAAGACTAAAACTTTTTGAAACTTAACTCCCGTAGTGTCTTCCGAGCCATCCGTGGCTCGAAGGCCTTTAATCGCAATTTAGACCGCTTAATCCGTATGCAATGAAAATTTACCTGAGGTAGGGGTGATCGATTATTTGGAAATGCGTTTGTGGGCGTTCTTTGTTTTTTTGAAAAATTTTACTGTATTACAGTACTTATTTTTGCAAAAACAATTTAAATCATCAAAAAACGCTTTGAGCGGGATCAAAAAAAAATCTAAGATTTTATTTTTCATTACACCATAGGCTATGGTCCATAGCCCTAAAATGATCACGTGACCGTATATTTAATGAATAAGGTTGATAAAAGTAGTACTGTTTTCTTTTAAAAATTGCTTAAATCAATTTTTAAAAATATGAAGTGGTTTTTAAGAAGTTTTAAAAACTTTTTTCTTATTTCATCAAAGTTCAAAAACGATCACGTGACCTTCAAATTGGGAAATAAGGTTTTGGTTCAAGTAAAAAAATAGTGATCAAATTACGTCGAATAAATTTTTGGGTCAATTAACACCTAATTTAAGAGTTTTGAACATAATAATATTTTCCCAGAACACGTCACGTGATCTTATTTTCGAGAAATTAAGGATAATTTATGACATATTCAAACCTTATTTTTGGAATTATTGTCGTCACGTGATATTATTCAGACTTTGGCGTATTGTGAAAAAGTCTTAAAAACGTCTGAAGTTGACTGGAGATTCTTTTGTTACGTATTTGAGTACTTTTCAAATTACTGTACTATGTTATTTTTCAAGTATCGAAATCAACGTGGAAGACACCCTTAAAGAATCGGGTAACTATTTCTAAGACTTTTATTGCATTACAGTATGGCCTCCGGTTTAAATAGAGCATTTCTAAAAGTCAAATACTGATTAAAAAAGAATGCGTAAGCGGAAGAAATGAGAGAAGGATTCACGAAAAATAATTATTCAAAACAAATTTAAGACTTATTGAACATAAGAATGATGATAAAAACATTCAATTTTTTTTGCAGATGCAATACTCAAATTGGCCACGGTTTGATATTGTAAATTTGAAAATGTCAAATTAACCCTAAATTTGTGTTATTTATGCACTTGTTTGTGAGAATCGGCGAAAATGAGAGTATTTTTAATTTTCTTATTCACATTTGATAACTTTTTATAAATTTTTTTAACAAATTGTTTTTATAGAACTGTAGAGAATTTTTTGAAAAATATGATTATCATTAAATAAATATATGTTGATAATGAATCTTCGGTTATATGCTTGATTTAAAACGCAAAGCCACGGATGGCTCGAAGACACTACGGGTCCAGAGATTGTCGGCCACTACGGGAGTTAATTCAACTTTAGCGCAACCTGTGGTTATTCTAGACCATCAGTTTATTATATTTTCACAAAAAATTCCAATTGCTGTTTTTTGTATATATCCAAACCATGCGATCGATAAATTAAGGCTTCGGTACCACAGTTTTGGTAGAGCACCACCAATCACAAGCCATGCTGATGTTAGTGATGTAATACATTTGTATTACTTATAAAGTATCTCGACACCTTATCCGCCTACACGCTTGCGTGCTAGGGCCTGAGCGGCTTTTAGTCGCTCATTAGGTTTTCGTTCTGTTTCTGCGTTTTGCTATGAAATATACAAAAATAATACTTTACCCTTTTGTGTAGTCAATTGCATAAAGCATTCTAAAGTGATTCAACGCCAAGTGTAACTTAGACGATTTGAAATAAGGAATTTCAAAAATAAAAAATCGGTTTTAATGTGTTCAAGCTATCTTGTAGAGAATTTTTTTCTGGTCATTTTAAGTTTAAGGATTTTTTTTTTTATGAAAAATTTTCAAAAAAAATCGATTTTATGGTCAATTTTTCATGATTTCACAGGTAGTATGTGATCCAGTTCAAGCAAAGCCGTATGAAGTGCTATAAAGCTGATTTTTTGGCCAGTGAAAATTAAGCGTTTTTCGGTTACTCATTTTTTTGATTGAGGGTCGGCGACCAATATTTGACCTCTAATGACCGGTCAANCTTCACAGTACGATTATCATGGCAGGAACACTTTTATGTCAAACTGACAACTTGCCAGAAATGAGCTCAATCCCCAATCCAAATCTGCTTGGCCAGCCGTCGCCGCCTTTAGCGCACGCAAGACGTTTACAGATTTATAAAAATTTTTCGACATCGAGTATTTTTTGTCAATATCTTTCGCAAACAACAATTTCAAGCAAAAATATATTAATTTTAATCTATATGTTTTTCGGTTTTTTCACCAAGCGCACAAAAGCAGAAACTTATAATACAACATATTTAAATTAAGATTAATAATCAGAATCAGCAATAAGTACAACCATTGAAAAACTAAGACAAAATTAATGATTCTGTTTAATTAAGATTTTAAACCAATCTGATTGGGCCGTAGGACTCAAAAGTCAACAAAAGCTTCGAAAATCCTTTTTTTTGAAATTTTAAAGTGAAGATCTACTTAAATGCGCAGCGACCGTTTCAGCAAAAGCAATTCGTCATATATTCCTCTCGATGTTGAAGGGGCCAATTCTCTGAAAGCAATCATGAGACCGTAATTCTCCCTTCGCGCCACGTAAAAAGGCGGGGAACCACTGCTGAGCGGGTGTATTAATTTTTTCTCAAAAAAGGATCATTTTATTTCATGACCCTAAGTTTGATTCTCCATGTTAAATTCAATAAAAAACTCTCTTAAAGCACGTTTCAACACAATTGACAGAATCACGAGTAATCTATTGCTGAACCGAACAATTCCTTCAAGTAAAATAGAATTATAATCAATATAAAAATTGAAAAAAAGTATGATTGGTCAAGCAACAAATAAAAGTATAAAAATAGCAACTAAGCTAAACATTTTTTCTCAAATTATACAATATACTTTCACTTTCAATTTTTTTCTGATTTATTACAAGACGGACCAAGTTTCCAATCTTTGAGATTTATATTGGGTATTTTTGGAAAAGTTCGTCAATAGGGTTTCACGCATAGAGGGACCTGGATGAAATGTGTCCAGATCGTGCAAAACTACAAAAAAGCCTGTTTATGTGAAGACCAGAAAAACGAACATTTAATGGACAAATCTGATTATGACTAACGAGTTTTCCTTAAATTTTCGCGATAAAATTAGTTGCGATTAGGGCGAAAATAACAAAATTGAAGATTCTGCTAGAACACCGCGGTATCATAAGTACAAGGGATTTACAAGATCCTAAAATTTTTGAAATTAAGAATAGTTTATGCCAGATTAGTTCAGAAAAATAATGAAATAAAAGACATTCAGAAAATAAATTAACCGGCTTTCTTTCCCGTATCCAAAACGCTTTGAGATACCTAATATTATCTAAAAATTTTTCGTACTGATATAACGCAATACTCTTAAGACAAAGAATTGTCGTGGCGAAATTGTCCAGTCGAGCCGTTCCAGCAGTTAGGAAGATCGTTGGAGGCGCATTTGATACTTTTACTGGGGGAAATTAGTGGCATTGAATGCCATCGGACCCGGCGTTTTGGTTGTTCTTCGTGTTTTAACTGATTATAATTAAGAAATGTCTGAGAGTATAAGTTTTTAATTTGGTTCTCAAAAAGTGTGAGGGGGCTTCAACGTTCAATATATATCCACGTAGGCCCTCTCAATGAAGGTAGGCATTCCATATATGATTGAAAAGCGCTGTAAAATCAGGATGCAAAGAGAGAATGCAAATTCTTCGACGATTTCCATTATAGTATGAGAAATAAATTTTATGTAATATGATCCCATGCGGCGTTTATTTTGAGAATTTGTAATCTTTTTCGGTCACTCATTTACCATATTGAGATCCAAAAAAATACTTAGCACCGACATTTTGAAGCCGAATCGATAATCAATATCATACATCCATAGCAATCCATGACTGAGAAAACCGAGCAATTTAAGCTTATACGGGTAATTCGCGAGTAAACCCGGAAAGTGACCCACCCCGCGTCGTCATAAAATCGGTCAATACCAATGGAGAGCACACCAATGGAATTCGGTTTAGGGAAAAAATGTCTGAGTTATTAATTCATTTAAAATTCTGATGGATTACTTTTTGATCTCAAAAGCGCCAAAACCTACAGACACACATTTGTGATGATTTTTATTAACCTTGATCCTAAAGTATTTTTCGCATCATCTATTGAGCACACTGCATTGAAGCTAAGAGCCTGGTCAAGTGGAAACATATGACGTGAAGATGATACTGTTTGAACGTTCCCGGAGGATCGAGAATTTTGGCGGCGGCGCGCAAACCCACAAGCGCTTTCGCTGTTGCGGAACTTAAAGTGTGTCCAATAGCTCTTCAGTAATACCGAAAGATATTTATTACGCACCTGCGACAATGTAAAAAGATAAGGCTCGGTTTAGTGGAATTCATATATCAAGTTTTATGTGATTCCCCCTGATGAATTTGCCATTTGTTAGTTAACGACAGAAGTTTTTTGGGTTGGGCAGTAAGACATATCAATTACGGGTCCTTTTGGTCCATATTAGCCACTTTTGAGCCAAATTTCTTTAAAAATCCGCTTTTAAAAACGCTGAGGTAGGAGGGTACGCTATTCATATTGCGTTCTTAGATAACTCAAACGCAGCAGAAAGTCGAGTGAAAAGTAATTTCCAAAAATATCCGAATTCAGACATTGTTTCAAAAAAGATGTTTGAACATGTGAACAAAACTGATAATTTAACAAATTTCAGTAATCTCAAAAAAAATTACAAAAAAAAAAGTTCTGGTGTAAGACTTATTTATTTACCGTCTTATTCACAGTAGATTGTGGGTTCATTTTGAGTTATTAAAAAACTTAAATCGCGATGAGCCGTATTTCAAAAGCCGATTGCTTAAAAATTTGTCCAAAAAAGTGGCAGAAATGACCAGGAGGACCCCGTGATAGATATAAGTAAAAATGGTGAAATAAATAATTTCATTCTTTAATAAAAAAAAGACAATTCCATTGCTTGTAGATTCACAAGTTAGGTGTCAAATTTCATTCAAGAAAAACCGTCTATAAGCTAATCGAACGGGCATCACTATTTCCGGCTTTTTGCCAGAAGTCGAATGTGTGTCGAGTTTTGGCATTCACCTTTTCAATGCCGGAACTTGATTATTGGCAAGATTTGGCGTTCACTTTTTTATCGAAATACGCTTTCAAGTTTTTAATTTATTTTAAAAAATTTTTGTGACAAATATGTTTGCGTTAAACCCGTTGAGCACAGAGCCTATATAAGGCTCAAGCATACTTAAATATCATCTATAAAGAGCAAAAAACATCCCAGAGATTTTTCGTGTTCAACACATTGAGTGCTTTTAAAGAATTTTTGCCAAGCGATTCCAAAAAAAAAATTCATTTTGTTTTTAGAAATTATTGCTCAAATATTACGGGGAGTTTTATTTTTTATTTTTTTTCCAATTTTTACTCTTCTAAAGAAACAAATTCGACCCTATTAATCAATTAAAATTGAACTGCAGCCAGTTTTTAGAGAAAGTGTTTTGTGGTATGCTTGGCAAGCTTAAAAACAAAATTGGTATACAGAACAGATTAGCTTCCGTATTTCGGAGTGAAATTCAAAATTTTCAATTACAGTGAATTCCACGAAAATTGTTATGATATCGACCTTCAAAATATATCAAAAGTGCAATTACGGTTGCTTTTATAGCGGAAAAATATAACCATTTTTACGAAAATCGTGATTTTTTCATCAAAATTTTAGACCTATTTATGAATAATTTTCGATTGATCATATGATACAAATCGGACCAAACGATGACGTATGCCAGATTCTTGTGATGATTCGAAAATAATAATATGTGAACAGCACTGGTGAGCTTGTATCACACGTGATATGCTTTACCTTGCTTTGGTAACTAAATTTTCTAGGATGAAAAAGTCAAAATTCTCAAAATTTTAAAAATTGTTGGCCCTTGCAAAAATTAACCTTCAACTTCCTTAATGCGCAGAAAAAATGTTAAGAATCAACTGACCCTTGATAATCGCTCTACCTTACAGGCTGTCTGAATCAACATCGCAAAGGTAAAGACATATGAGATTAGACCGAGGAGGACTGTTCAGAGTACAAATCCTAAATATTGAAAAATGCGAAATCTGGGCATTTGACTGGTTGGATCCTGTTCTCAACCTGACCATGAAATGCGGCCTATTTGCCAATCAACAGGTTGTTTTATCAATTCAAATAGTCTAGGATTTGTACCTGAGGTCCGGTAGATGCATACTAGGCTCTGGTGCCTTGACGGGAAACTTTTGTTCTGGGTGCCTCACAAGGGGTTGAGAGCCTTAATTATAGAATAAATATCGTGGATAGTTGGAACGAGTGTTATAAGAGTAGTGCGCATTTAACGACACAGCCAAGCTCGTAAGGGCACTCGTTTATGTTTGATTTGTTTAAGAATCCGTAATACTGCAATGTTTCCGGTTATTACGCGAAAAATGAAACTTAATATTTTCTTGAGCATTTTCTTATTCGTCCTCTACTGCTAGCTCAGTTTCCATCTAATATTAACAAAACTAACAATTTAAAATCTACTTTAAGTACACCGATGCAAAATAGAATTCTAGCTTGATTTTGTCTTACCGTCTCTCTTGAGCGCAATTCCGTCGGTTTTTCATAAACTCGTATTGAACAGATTCAACGTAGTATCGTGTAGGCCAGCTTTCCGTGCGGAGGTCCCGAGGGTCAATAGAGTGAAGAATAATGAGTGAGTAGGCAGCGAGCAAAAAGTTAGCGTCCTTGATTAAAGTGGTATCTCGTGAAAAATGAGTGGCCCTAATAAAAAAACCTTTTGACGGTGAAATTTTAAGATGGTAGCAAACCACCGTCTGAGGCGCTGTTGATAACATTTTTTTTCTATAACTAACGTTTATATTTTTTTCCAACTTCTCTGTAAAGTGTACTTTCGAGTTAGCATTTTTCAGGCCTTTTTAGGGAAGAGAGCTAAAAACTTTTTGAATACTAGTAACTCCCGTAGTGTCTCTCGCGAGGCCATCCGTGCTCCGAAGGGCCTTTAATCGCAATTTAGGACCCTTAGATTCAGTGATGCAATGAAAATTTACGTGTGAGGTAGCGGTGATCGAGACTTATTTTGGATAATTGACGTTTGTGCGTCCTTTGTTTTTCGAAAAATTTTTACATGTATTTACAGTACTTATTTTTTGCAAAAACAATTTAAATCATCCAAAAACGCTGTTGAGCGGGATCAGAAAAAAAATCTAAGATTTTTTGTTTCATTACAACATAGGACTATGGTCCATAGCCCTATAACATGATCACGTGACGTACTATTAAATAAATAAGGTTGGTAGATAGTAGTACCGTGTTTCTTTTAAAAATTGCTCAATCACATTTTAAAAATATGATGAAGGTGGTTTTTGAAGAAGTTTTAAAAACTTTTTTTCTTAATTTCATCAAGAATTCAAAAAACGATCTATGCGTGAGCCCTTCAAAGTTGGGAATAAGGGTTTTTGGTTGCAAGTAAAAAAATGTGATCAAAACTTACGTCGAATAAATTTTTGGGGTCAATTAACACCTATATTAAGAGTTTTGAACATAATAATATTTTCCCAAAACGTCACGTGATCTTATTGTTTCGAGAAAATAAGGATAATTTATGACATATTCAATAACCTTATTTTTGGAATATTCGTCACGTGATATTATTCAGGACTTTGGCGCTATTGTGAAAAAAGTCCTTAAAAAACGCTTCTGAAGTTGAGTGGAGATTTTTTGGACGTAATTTGAGTACTTTTCAAAATTACTGTACTATGTTTTTTCAAAGTATCAAATCAACGTGGAAGACACCCTTAAAGAATCGGTAACTATTTCTAAAGATTTTATTGCATTACAGTATGGCCCTCCGTTAAAATAGAGCATGTTCTACAAGCAAATACTGAGTTAAAGAAGAATGCGTGAAGCGAAGAAATGAGAGAAGGAATCACGGAAAAATAATTATCAAAACAAATTTAAGGACTATTGAACATTAAGAATGATGATAAAGACATTCAATTTCTTTTGCAGATGCAAATACCAAATTGGCACGGTTTGACTATGTAATTTGAAAATGGTCAAAATTTAACCTAAATTTGTGTTAATTTAATGACACTTTGTTGTGAGATCGGCGAAAATCGAGAAGTATTTTTAATTATCTCATTATTCACATTTGATAATTTTTTATAAATTTTTTTAAACAAATTGTTTTCTATTAGAACTGTAGACGAATTTTTTGAAAAATATGATGATCATTGAATAAATATTATGCTTGATATGAAATCTTCGGTTAATTGCTGTGGATTTAAAAACGCAAAGCCCCGGATGGCTCGAAGACACTACGGTCCAGAGATTGTCGGCCACTACGGGAGTTAATTCAACTTTAGCGCAACCTGTGGTTATGTCCTAGACCACTCAGTTAGTTATATTTTCACAAAAATTCCAATTGCTGTTTTTTGGTATATATCCAAACCATGCGAGTCGATAAATTAAGGGCTTCGGTACCAAAGTTTTGGGTAAGACGCCCGACCAATCACAAGCCATTGCTGTGTTAGTGGATGTAAACATTTGTCTTACTTAATTAAGCCTATCTCGACACCCTTACCGCCCTACAACGCTTGCGTGCTAGGGCCTGAGCGGCTTTTAGTCGCTCATTCCCGAGGTTCGTTCTGTTTCCTCCGCGTTTTGCTATGGAAATATCAAAATAATACTTTACCCTTTTGTGTAGTCAATCATAAAGCATTCTAAAGTGATCAACGCAAGTGTAACTTAGACGATTTGAAATAAGGAATTTTCAAAATAAAAAGAATCGGATTTTTAATGTGTTCAACGCTATCGCTCTTGTAGAGGAATTTTGTTTCTGGTCATAGTTTAAAGTTTACGGATTTTTTTTTTTATTGGAAAAATTTTCAAAAAAATAATCGATTTTCATGGTCACATTTTCCACTGAATTTCCACAGGTAGTTTAGTGTATCCCAGTTCTCGAGAGCAAAGGACCGTAGAAGTGCTATAAGCTGATTTGTTTGGCCAAGTGAAAATTAAAGCGTTTTACCGGTTATTCATTTTCTTTTGATCTGAGGTCGGCGACCAATATTTGACCTTAATGCACCAGTCAAGTTCAAGGTCAGTCGTCAGAGTTCATTGTATAGACTTGTAAGTACCTCTCCTAAATCGGACCCGGAAAAGATCAAGTCGACTCACACTACATGATGATCAGTATTAGCAATATGAGGTCAATAAATAACTGAAAAAGAGAGAAAATCCTAAAGAAGAGCAAAAAAAAAACTGGGTCACACCTCAAGGTCAAACCTCAAGTTATCGTCGTTTAGACTTGCAAGGACCCTGAAGAATGCACGGGGAAGGTCGACTTTCTGATCGAACGTTGTAGCACTATGGTCAATAATGTTACGAACAGTTCGCTGAGAGCAAAAACGTAGAGAGATAAAAAAGTTTTGGCTCCTACTGGACTTTGTAGTGCATTATGGTGGCCAGCATAGTTGCTAAAACCGTTCATCAGAAGTCGACCCTTCCCGATTCTTTTCAGGGTCTTGCAAAAGTCTAACGATGAACTTCGAGGTTGACCTCCTGGGTGTTGACACTTTTTGCTCTCTAGCACGACCTTCAGTTATTCATTGACACCATTAAGTTTGCGTATACGTAATCAAGGATCGACCCTGTCCGATTCTTTTGGGGGAGTTGACAGTCTATAAAATGAACTTGACGATTGACCTTGAACTTTGACCGATCGCATTAGAGGTCAAATATTGGGTCGCCCGATCTTACATCAAAAAAACGGGTAACGCGAATGAACGCTGTAATTTTCACTGGCTCAAAATATGCAGATTTTTAGACTTCATACGGCTTCGCTAGAAGTGGATCACATGCTACCTGTAAAATCACGAAAAATTGACCTTAAAATCGATTTTTTTGAAAAATTTTTCAATTTTTCATAAAAAAAAATCCTGGGTCTTAAAATGACCAGAAAAAAATTCTTTACAAAATAGCTTGAACACATTAAAACAGATTTTTTATTTTTTAAATTCCTTATTTCAAATCGTCTTATAGACTTAAGTGGTTATAAGTTGAGTGGTTATAAGTTAAAGTGGTAACCGGTTTTACCATCAATAACAATGAGTCAATGTGAATTTCTGATTTCAAATGAAATTTAAAGTTGAATCGAATGAGCTTAGTTGAAATAAAATCCAAGGTCTAGCACTGTGGTTGTAAAGAAAAATTGACCACTCAAAACAGCACCACCAAGTGGTCTGATCATTTTTAATGCATTTTTTCAGCGCTCAAAAGTCAGAGCAACACGAGCTTTGTATCAAGAGCCAATTTAATGCTTGGTAAGCCTGGTTATAGGCATATTTGTATTCTAAAATAAAATAGAATTTTCTTCAAATTTGATATTCGAAATAAATGAAATTAAAAAAGAAAGTTTCGAAACTTCCTCCAGTTTTCACCTAAGTAAATCCATGGTGGACATGGCCAATATTTTTTTGTTCTGAATATAATCGATGACAATGACACCGTTTGTCGTTCCGATTACACAGATCCCCCAATTTGTATTCATTGATAATGCACTTATATTAGCTGGCTCTTCCTCGCTGTCCACAGCAGAAATAACAGATATCGGCTATTTTGTAGGATGAAAATCAGTCTTATACTGTTTAAGTGTTAAAGCTATACACCATTATATATCCGTAATATAAATTATATCCAATAAATGTTCTGCGTGAGTTTTAAGGGGCGTCGAGACTTGAGGTGATTTGAAACCATGCTTTTTGATTGGCCGGTGTCACAAAAAAGTGTTGTTAATTTCATCAGTAGTTCAGAAACAATATTCGCTTGACCCTTCCATCGGATGACATACGGAAACCCAATAGATACCAGGAAATTTCACATGTTATTCTGCCTAATTTTTTAGAGAGAAATCAAAAACCACGAATCAAAATTTTCGGACTTAATTTGCGGAAAATTTTCATAATATTTCTGAAAAAGTCGACAAATAAACATTTTATGATTTATCAAATAGCGGTCAGAAAATATGAAAACATCCATTGAACAAGTTAAAGTGGCTTTTTTTTATGTTTTCACCAACAAATTTCAATTAAAAATCAAAAAAAATTTTGGAGGAAAAATGCGTAAAATTTTTCAAATTGCTTTGAATTTTTTGAAATTTTTACGAATTCAAAAATGAAAATTCGAACTCAAATCTTTCCTTAATTTACCGGTTGGTCGAACATNTTTGTCAATATGTAAATAAGGCTTTCACACCATGCGCAAACATCGCTTACTTTATTTGTAGACAATCAAAAGGTTTTTATTCACACATGTTATCAAACAAAATTATCTAAGGAAAATTATGAAAATTAAATTAATTTTCTTATCAAAATTTGAAGGTCATAAAAAATGAAATGAAATCGTAATTTCACTCTCACTCAGAAACTAAAGTAGATACGAGGTTAAAACTTTCAAAAATGAATTCACAGAGGTCGATTTACTATAGATTCTGGTTTTTAGATAATTTGGAGCAAAAAAATATTTTACTACTTCGTAAAAGTGCACCTGTTACGTAACAATGTGGACTATAAAAGTTTTTTTCCAACAAGTTGTTTAAAAGTGTTTAAACAAAGTATTCTTCATGTCACTTGAAAATCTGTCAATATTTGACGGAGGAGATCGATTTTTAAAAATTAACTGAGATAGCATATTTTTGGCGCTCAAGAGCATTCTAGGGCAAAATTCCAAAATTTATCCCAACATATTATTGACATTTTGGTTTTACCACAAGTGTGAGAGTCAAAT
>SCLH01000130.1:449782-460437 GCA_004367855.1 Oikopleura vanhoeffeni
ATTGGATCCAGTTCTAGCGAAGCCGTATGAAGTGTCAAAAGCTGATTTTTCGGCCAGTAAAATTAAGCGTTTTTTCGCTACCCGTTTTTTTTTAATTGAGGTCGGCGACCAATATTTGACCTCTATGAGCCGGTCAAAGTTCAAGGTCAATCTCAAGTTCATCGTATAGACTTGTAAGTACCCCAAAAGAATCGGAAGAGTCGACTTTTCTAATGAACGTATTAGAACTATGGGTCAATAAATGTACTGAGAGGTCGCTAGAGAGCAAAACTGGTCAACACCCAAGGTCAACCTCAAGTTCATCGTATAGACTTGTAAGTACCCCTGAAAGAATCGGAAGGTCGACTTTCTGATGAACGTATTAGCAACTATGGGTCAATAATGTACTGAAAGGGAAAACAATAACATTTGTTATTGAAACCCTAGAATACTATGAAAAACGCATAATCTCTAGAACCGCCATATTTTATTTTTAAGAAATAAGCGTAGCGAAATAAGTCAACTTTTGTCTGGCCTAACAACCAGACATATTATTCGAACTCACGGTGCAGAATTTGTAGCTCTATTTTCGGGAATTTATTTCTTACTAAAGTAGGGCCCAGACTCAGATTTTAACACTATAGAGCAACTATCTTAAACCTGTTTATTAGTCTTATGTTACACCTTACTCATTAAATATATAACACCGATATCTTTATTCTACTCCAGGAATAAGATTTGAGTTTTTATGGTATTATTGACCCATATTCCTAATACGTTCATTAGAAATTCGACCTTTGATTCTTTGGGGGTACTTACAAGTCTATACGATGAACTTGAGATTGACCTTGAACTTCGACCGGTCATTAGAGGGTCAAATATTGTTGCCGACCCTCATAAAAAAAACGGGTAGCCGAAAAACGCTTAATTTCACTGGCCAAAAAATGAGACCTTCTAGCACTTATACGGCTTCGCTAGAACTGGATCACATTTACCTGTAAAATCACGAAAAATTGACCTTAAATCGATTTTTTTTGAAAATTTTTCATAAAAAAAAATCCAAGTCTTAAAATGACCAGAAAAAAAAATCTCGACAAGATAGTTAAAAACATCGATACCCATTTTTGAGTTTTGAAATTTCTTTATTTCAATCGTCAGAGTTATTCGAAATAACGCGACTTCCTCATAAAGTCTTTTGTTTAATATATCCTGTTGCAATTCTTTCTGTTCGATGTCGAGCACTACAATCGTGTGTATAATTCAGTGTGAATACATATATATTTTGAATGGTGATAGGGAGGCTCTAGCCTGTGAGATGCTGAATTATACACACGAGTTAGTGCTTCGACTTCGAACAAAAATAATTGCAACAGGATATGGTAGATTTTTCTCCGAAAGTTCTTCAGAAAAGATAATCTCCTTGTGATTTGAGGATGACAGTCTATTTGTGATAAAGTGTTTTTGAGACCCTAGATATAGAGGGTTCCATAAATTTCAATTTTCTTGTCGAAAAAAAAAGTTTATCAAAAATTTCCGTATCACAGGAAGCTCTTTTCAAATGAAAGAAATTAATTCACCTAATTTACCACTATATAAGTAGTATTTGTTGAGATTTTCACATAACGTTTCATTGAATAGCGCGCTATAGCGGTACTCGCAGCATTTTCAATTATGACTTATAATTTATGAGAGATAAAGGCATAAACTTCAACTAAAAGAGTTTTTATAACTTTACGTTGCTGAACGTACTAAAAGAACAAATTGTTTGATAAAATATTTTTTAAAAATCAGAATAGTTTTTTCAAAAATATTCTCGAGTTTTTGTTGCTAGAGAGAATTTAACGCCTTACAAATTCGTATTCGTAAAAGGGTGTTACTAGTTGGTTACGAGTTACAACTTGTAATTAAAACTTTTTTTGTCCAACACTTTCATAAATTTTTTGGGTTTTGCAATTTGTCATTTAATAATTTGGCTTTTTATTGATATTTGTGACCTAATTGGTTCAGACCTCTAATTTATTCTTTGAAAAATATATTGATCATATAAATATTTAAGGTAAGCCCACGATAATAATAGCCATGTTGGCCAATATTAATCACCCATTCAATTGGCTCATCAAATCTGACGAGGGATGTTACTGTCCATGTAGAAAATATACATAAAAATACAATTTATACTATGTATAGAATCTTTATTAGAGCAACGATTCAAATAAATTAATTGTAAGTTTCGAAACCTGATCTTAGAAAATTTAGAGTTTTCAAACTTTCGATTAAAAATGTACTACTCTTTATAGTAATGTTCTTTATAGTATAGACTAAACAGTATAGTCTATACTAATCTGAGATACGTCGCCTAGCGAGCGTTTCGTCCAACCTACACATAGCGCATATGATAGCATTTTTCATTAAAGCGCAATGTTGAGACAAACCTACGCAAGATGACGAATACTTGATAACTATTTTAACTCGTAGAATGTCGAAGTGAGTCTGTACCCAGACTGCATTTCTGCCATCTAGCTGCCATTCTTATAAATCGAGCCTTATAAGCAAAGTTTCATTATCAACATACATTTTGTATTTTCTTAAAATACAATTCAGCCAATTTTCTATAAAATTTAAAAACAAAAAAAATATTTTAACGAAGATGAAGGCATTTAATGGGGATAAAGAAAAAAAAAGTTGCGAAAATTACCTCGAGTCACACACAAAACTGCAATAATAATATGAATTCAAACCTTTATTTATATTTTTAAATACGGCATATTTAACTTCAAATGATTTGATATCGCTCTGTTTAAAAATAATTATATGTTTACTACAAAATGACTACAATGACCGATCAAAGTTCAAGGTAAATTTCGAAGTTCATCTCAAAGACTTGTAAGTACACCACATACGCAAACGTCCTTACACCTATGATTTGACAATTTTTGTCAGGACGTTTGAGAAAGTGTCAGGACGTTTGAGAAACCGTCAGGATGTTTGAGAAACTGTCAGGACGTTTGTCACTTACCCTTTTTTTGGTCATTTTATTTGAAAATTAGTTTTTTTAGGTTTTTATTCAACTTAAGGGGGTGGCATCGATCCGGAAGATTAGTAAATTCTTTCAGAGCGATATATCATATATCCCTTTATCACTTTTTGGTTAGAATGCGTAGCCACTACTCCTTTTAACGTGTGATTTCAACGTTGTGGCTACGCATTCTAACCAAAAAGTGATAAAGGGATAAGGAATAAAAAAAAAGGTGAAATTTTTTTTTTATCTTCGCTAAAAGTGTCCATTCTTGCGAACGTTTATATTTTCAATTTCTTAACACAACTTACTATCTGTAAAAATATTAAAAACCACTTTTCATTGGAACTCCATTACCTTAACTCGACCATAGAATTTTTTTGAAGACGATATTAATAAACTTTAGACATTGTCGAGTGTAATGCGCTTAAAAGACTTGTTTTCATGTTGCTTATTAAAAAATTTCCTTGATATGAAAGTTTTTTTCAATGAAAAATGGTCAAAAATGGCATAAATTAGAGAAAAACGACATTCGGATATTTAATAGATACAAAAAATTAAATAAGTGATTCTACATGATTTTTTATTGGAATTCGAAAAACCAAAAATTGAAAAATTTTGGACATGATTTGCGGAAAATTTCATATATATTCCATAAAATTCGGCAGAAGATGAAAATAATGATTTTTCAAACGGCTGTCAGAAAATATTTTTTTTTATTCACAGATTTCAAAATAAAATAATAAAAAAAAATTTTGGACAAAAAATGCGGAAAATTTTCATAATGCTTTGATTTTTTAGCGTCCGAAGATATACAGATTAAAACAAAAAATCGAAGTTCTTAATATATCCAAAATAATCCTGGAGTTTCTTATGCAAAAGTTTCGAAGCATTTCACAATTCAACTGAGAAGATCGTTAACAAGACAATCGGTTCATTATACTTTCAAGAACAAGGACATAATTGAAAAATGATGAAAAAAGTAAGAAAAAACTTCAAAACGAAAAAAAGGATGTTTTCCGATTTGAATTGCCACGTTGCACAGAAGTTATTGCAACTTTGAACGCTGTAACCTCACTAGAAGTCGACTACACAAACTCGCAAATGTGCATTCGCGATTTTTTCAAATAACTTCATATTTGAACAATGAAATATTAAAAATTGTTTTTATATTGTATTATCTAACGTTTCGTATACATATGTACCTGATTTTAATAATAAAACCACTTCATTTAAAAATCAAAGTTTTTTCCAAAAATATTTTTCATCAAAATCGAAAAGTGTCAGGACGTTTGGCAAAATTGTATCAAATTAAAATTTTTGTCAGGACGTTTGAGAAACTGTTAGGACGTGTGAGAAACTGTCAGAACGTTTGTTTTCAGGACGTTTGAGTTTGTGGTGTACCCTTAATAAAATCGGTAGGGTCGACTTTCTGATGAAATTATTAGCAACTATGGGTTAATTATGTACTGAACGGTCACTAAACAGTAAAAAAATGGACAAAATTTTGAGATTACACAGGGGATTGTTGCTCTCTGGCGACCTTTCACTACATAATTCACCCATAGACTATGGTCCATAGTCTATGGACCATAGTTGCTTATATTTTCATGAGAAAGACGACCTTTCCGATTCTTTTGAGGGTACTTACAAGTCTCTCAGATGAACTTTGACATGGACGGTAATTTGATATACGATACAAGATATACTGTAATTTGAAAAAGTACTCAAATTACCTCAAAACATTTGTTGATAAACTTCAAACCTTTTTAAGACTTTTTTTCATTAGAGCAAAGTCCGAATAAAATCACGAAAAAGTACGAATAAAAACGATATTAGCAACTATGGTCTCATTTCTAACACAAACAGTGCCAGAGAGCAAAACGAAATAATTATAGAAAAACCCTATTTTTTTCTAGAATCCGCTGTGTTGAAAATTAGACCTTAGTTGCTAATATCGTTTCCATCAAATCGTATACAAGGAATCTTTTGGTAACACTAAGATTTTCTAATTCACACTTTTATGTTCAAAATTTTCGATTTCGCGCACTTTTTTGTCGATTTGCAGCCAATCAGGCCTGAATTCAAAAAAAATAACTTCCGCATCTCGACTGTTCACATCGAACCCTTGAAGCTATGTTTTATCTCGAAAAATAACGTTCTCTAGGCATTTCCACAGAAAAAGCCTTGTATCAAAACGTCAAAAAACACCATTTTCCGGCAAATTCAACAAGATTGCTGACCCCTCAAGGTAAAATCGAAAAAAATAGCTCCCATTCACTAAAATTCAGACAATTTCCGGATTCTCACCAAATCTCACAACTTTCCGATATAAGCTCTAGGATCCTTGTTTTTTTGAAAATAGCTGAGGGACTCGTGTTTAACGGCGGTTAACCAGATGGTTGGTGGGGTTGGTACTAAACAGTCTAATGGAATCGCGAGATCAAGGATAGATCTTTTATATGTATTGATGAGAAATGTTCTACCGTCATCAGTTTAGCCGTACCAAGCCTCCAAAATGTCGGAAATCACTCACACCACCCCCTTAAGCAATTTTTGAAAAAAAACAGTACTATTTTGGCCAACCTTATTTCTTGAATAATTGGACCGTGATGTAATACAAAAAGGTCTTAGAATTTTATTTTGATCACGATAAAAGGTTTTTTTTGCGATTCCAAAAATTTTTGCAAAAAATAAGTACTGTAAAAATGCAGTAAAAATTTTCAAAAAACCAAGTTAATTGATAACTTTGTAACTTATCTTGTCATTAATAATTAAATAAATGAAGTGTCGTAAAACGCGATTAAATGGTGAATGGCAGCTAGATGGCAGAAATGCAGTTTACGAGTTAAGATGAAATATTTTTGCCTCACAATTGAAATTACAATTTGGAGTCGTAGTATAAACTTGAAAATGCATTTATTCGAAACTTTCTTTGATTATTTACCTTATTATGCAGGAAAAACATTTTGATAATGTTTGCTTGGGGATTATGCACAAAAGTGATGTCAATGTCGGCATGTCCGAAAATTCGCACATATCCATCAGTAGTCCCAATTCCAATCTAGTCAGATTTCAAAAAATAAATAAAGTGCATATTTTTGAGCGATTGGGTAAAACTGGGTCAATGGTAAAGTGTAAAAAAGTGAAAATGTTATAAAAAATTTAAATGCAAAAATTAGATATGCAATTAGTTCCAAATGCATTTAAAATTCGCTGACACTGCACTAAATGAAATTCTCTATCAAGTGATACCATATTTTTTGAAAATACTGCTTGTTAAAAATATAATTTGTTAATAATTATGATGTCAATTTCAGCTCTTTACATTTTACCTTTTTTACATTTTACCCTTGAACCGGTAAAAGTATTTTATCGATATTAAATTAGAAAATGATAAAATTCTAGACAAGGTTTTGATTTTTTTTTAATCATCGTGAAAATTCGGTAATTCTAGCGATTTAAAAAGTTATATTATATAACTTATATCTAAAATCAATTTTTGAAATTTTAGAGGAAAATATTTCAGTTTCGAACGTTAAAACTTCAGATTTCCCGAGATTTCGGAATTTATTTCATTAATAATCTAGATAGTATAAGAAATAAAAAATTTAAATATATGCTGAAATCAAGAATTTTAAAAGTTTTTTTACGTAAATGAATACTTGGTATTTTTAAGTATGATGATGCCAGTTTGGTTCTTGAAATCCTTAGCAATTTTTGTACAGGATCGTAACAAATTGTTGATGGATGAAAAGGGAATCCATGGCGTAGAGTCTTTAAAATTCAGGTAAATTCGATTTGATTTTACTGATTTATGTATTAACACAAATATAAACAGATGATATTATTGACTATATCCATCACGATCCCCGGCTCTACAAAATGACTCTTTTATTATTTTGGACTTTAAAAAAATCAATAGAAATTGAGATTTTTGAATTTTTATTTTTCAGCCATTTGACTTCGAATTTTGTGAAGTTTCGTTTGATACCCATACAAGGTCCTTCTCGGTGATTTGAAAATCTCGTATTTTGGAAAAAATTTCGAAAAAATTCTGAAATTTTTCAAAAAATTTCAAAAAATAAATTTTCGTTTTTTTCGCAGAAAAAAATTGAGATTCTCGGATTTTATATCTCTCTTAGCCTCTATTTTTGCGTCAACGGGTGACATGTCATGACATCCTTAGGATTACTATTAATAATCAGAGAAAATTTTGCTAATTATGTGTTGAAAATTTTATCTTATGCCGTTATAATGACCGTCATTCTTCGATTTTTCGGAATGAGACGAGAAGCTCATGAAATTATTGCCTAAAAACGGAAGAATGTTCTCTGAGAAAAAATAGTCGTTTCTGCACCCGGGGATCGTTATCGATATAATATAGCATATGATTTTGAATTTACAATATATTGTAGTCTAGATGATATAGAATTATATACGTCGTATTGATTTTATTTTTGATATTTTAACAAGCCATCGAATATCAAAGTTTTTATTGAGCTCTTGATCAAATTTGGAAAACATATTTTCAACGCCCGATTTCTCAAATAACTGATTTTTTCTGGCAATGTTTAGGTCTCTAACATTATTGATGTTCGCTCTCATCAGTAATGAGTCATTACCTGAAAATTAATAATAAATTTGAAATGTTTAAAAAAATACTTTTTTCAATATCAATATATTATAAATATTTTAGTATGTTGTATCAAGAAATGCGCAAATGTCATCGAAAATCCAATAAATTTTATTTAAAAAAATATATCCCGATGCCGATGAAAAACTTATAAAATTATATAAATTATATAAAATTATATGATTTATGAAATCACGCTTGTAGTTTTGAGGCGCGCCATGGCGGTTAATAAACCCATTAAAAAAAGACAAATTTAAATAAACTGCAATTAAATTCCAAAATATTCTAACTAATTTTTTAAAGATTTTAAATTTACTGTTCATTTTCAACTGAATTCGAGGGTTTTTGGAAATTATGATCTCCTAAGACAAATTTCAGTCCTATTTGATTATCCCGATTCTTTAAACTAACTGAATAACCGATAACTTACGTTAAATAGACCGATTTTTTGGCCTTGTGAATGCAACCCATGTGTAGGCCAAATCTCTTTTGATTTATCCCTGATCATAATTTTGGTTTAATCCTTCTTTCATAAGACTTAGGCTGGGTTATAGAAAATTTATTTTGAGACTAACTGCTCCAACTGCTGCAAGATTTGTAGTTCTCAAGGCTTAAAACACTTATGGAATATTATTTTTTCAGTCTTAAAAATAAGAAAATAATCGATTTTTTATCATTATATGCTAACCCCTTCTATTCTCATATTTTCTTTTGGTAAAAATTGTCTTTTTTGTTCGAACCTTTAGTATAAAAAAAGAAAGCAAAATATAATGAGTTTGGTTGATAGCTATGAATGGGCTCTTGTGCGGCATCAGTTGACAACTTAAAAGCCGAGGAAATGAGATCACGTGATCAAAATAAACCGATTATAGATACAGAACACGCAGTAAAGATACACGGCAATCTCTTGACAAATACCGATTTATTTTTTGCTCATAATGTTTTAACCTCCGAGACTTTACCCAGTTTTCTCTCTTATCAGTAAAAATATGGTTTATGGGACGTTTAGAAATAGGTACATTCCCCCCCGGTTTTTTCGTAACATTTTTCTCAGAATATTTATACTAACTGACTCGGATACTTCCTGAGTTTTCACAATATCTCCATTCAAGTTCAAATTTCAAATTGCATTTACCCGTCAACTTAAAGCTTTATGAATATTCGTACAATTTGAATATAATTTGTAACTACCTCAGGGATTGATATTTGACCGATTCAGAGTGTTTATAATTTGCTTGCGATCTACACCTATAACCTCCTTAAAATTCCGTGAGAATACTGCAAAAATATTAAAAATTTAGGGGGTACCCCTCATGAAAAAAGTCGATTTTGTGATTTTTGAGGCGAAATATCTAAAATACTACACATTGTAAAACCCAATAGTTAAATAAAATGTAATATTTGAAAAAAAATCTTACATCATAAATGCCCGACCAATCAGGAAAGAGCTTGAAAAAAAAGTGATATTTTGTCTTAAAAAGCCTACTCCTCCGTGAGTGTTTAAGATAGAAAAATCATTTTTATTAAGCGCAAAATACGTACGCAAATCTCTATTTATCGGTTTGAAAATTTTGCAATAAATTTCCTCTAGAATCCGTTAAAACGTTTTGCCGAGCTGATAAGTTTGCGGAAAGCTTTTACTATCGTGAAATCAATTTTCGTGTTTTTTTCTTTCTGAAAACGGTACTTTGAATTTCTGAAAATCCAAAATTTTTGATTAAAATGCGTTAAACGAAGACGATATATTTTCAAAATGATGAAAAAGTACTTTTCTGACGGATTATAGGGATAAAAATACCACCACTTTGTTTTAGATTGTCTATATTTTCAGAAAAAAAACATGAACAAAAAATTGTGAACATTTTCTGTTTGATCCTTAATTCATGAGGGGTCACCCCCTAAAATGATGCCTCAAAGTTCAAAGTTTTCCTTTTTCAATCTTCTCATATTGTTTTAGTTCGTTTAAACTTTGATAAATATTAAAACACATCGATTTTTAGACAAAATTAATTTAACACTCGATTTAAATATGCAAATAAAGTATGTCAGATTTAAATCGTTTGTCCGAGACGTATAATTAAGAGATTATTTAAGAAAAATCTGTAGCTAATCACGTGAGAGGAAACTTTGCTTAGCTGATATTAGGCCATGCGAGTTGAAAAACGTTTTTACAGGTTAACCTGTACGCACTCATCGTACACTATGGTACGAGATTGACCTTTTTCGACCCACAAAGTGTCTGTAGAATTTTAACCGCTGAATATTCATTTTTGAGATTCACCATGATTATCCAAAATTGTCTGAAATTTTCAAATATCAAATTGAAAACTGGATTGCATGAATACCCTCTGAGTTATACCTCTCGAAAGACAAAACAAAAATATATTTCGAGGGCTCCTCTTTGAGTCAGGAAACGACTCAAACAAACCCCTCTCACATTTAATTGTGCAAATATTTTGTATCGGTAAAATCAGGGAGAACTGAAAATTGTACGAGAATTCCGAATAGCTAAATTAAAATGCTGTGAGATCATTTTTTATGGAGTTATAGCGCTTGGAAAATGAGAAACGTTTTTTTTCGAGCACTTTTGTCTCACAAAACTTACGATAAAAATTCATCGAGCTGTTATTATGATTTACGAATCCAATCACTGATACAAAATTGTTCGGCCATTCGAACCATGTTTTAAAAATAAAATCGGACCTTTATTTTGCCGACGCGAAGGCTTTTACGGTGAGTTTATTAAATTTCGAAAAAAAACCTAAAATTAACTTGTAAATTAGAAAAAAAATAATATATTTGAACTCGGGTATGATAATATATCAACCCCACTTACCGATAAATATTTCTCTAGTATAAATATATTTCTCTTGAAGTCAGTCAATCACAGCTTTACCTCTAATTATTTATTTTTTTAATAGTTTTTGATTTTTATCTTGTTTTGAATGAACACCGGGCCCTGATATTCGGGCACCACGGGATATGGACGCTCTGCCCACATGTCCGGCTGTGGCAAATCATCCT
>SCLH01000130.1:482672-510106 GCA_004367855.1 Oikopleura vanhoeffeni
CCAAACTGACCAATTCAAAAATTTTACTTTTTGTTTTTTCGGTTTTTTTCCCGCCAAAAGCAAAATTCCGAGTAAATGACAATAATGCATGTATGAGGCTTTTTTTAAGCCTGACAAAAAAATAATGAAAAACGGTGAAAATTGACGGAGAAAATGAGTACTTGTATTTAGCGATTTTTAGGAGGCTTTTTAAAAGCGTAGGTGTATCAGATTACTGTTAAATCACAATTCACCGTGAAGAGTTGTTCTTCAAGATGCACAAGTTTTTGGGATATCAGCTCTGCTAGTTTATCCAGAAATAGCTACGTAAACTATCAAAATCAGCGACACCCACACCCTTAAGTGGTCAACCACTGTTTTTNTAGCTTATTATATGGTTCCAGTGCTGTTTTAACGGCATAAAACAAAAAAATGCAAACAAATCATGCATTTCCGGTCTGATGAGCAATTTCTGAAACTCACCAAAATTCTTGAAATTAAAAATAAGGGGAACTTCCAGGGGTCTGTTCCGATATTCCGCCGGCCAAAATGATACTTCCCCAAAATTATTTTGGTCTCTGTGTTTTAAACCACCGAAAAACAGGTGGGAGTTAAGTTTCCGTGGTTAAAAACCGGGAGAGCCCACAAAAAAATGTATTTCAAAACATGTCTCTTCAAATTATAAGTCACTTAATTTAATTTCTAGATAAATATCCCCTATTCACACTTTTGGAAATATACCGGCCCTACTACTTAAAAAAACACTACGTTTCTTAATCAGGGCCGGAATATTTACAAAAGTGTGAATAGGGGATATATTCTATTAAAAGTTAATTTTATCTTGCGTTATAAGTTATACCTCAATTAAAATTCAGCACAAAACAGTTTATTTGAAAATTTGAACCCACGTGGTCGATTTTGACTCAGAATCGAATGGTGGACACGCTAGGATAATCCGTATAATCCTACTTATACTTCGTGAGTTTTCAAGGTACAAAAATAATATAAGGCTAAAATTAACCGGACGTGCAGAAATACGTGTGGACGATATTATGAAAATTATTCGATTTATTTCCAGCATCATCAAAAAACACCTTAAGAATGTGAACATTACAGAATGTGACATAATGTATTAGGTTGTCACACGTTAAAGCTAAAACCTGGATTAACTATTCAATTTGAAACTGGATTAGCTGATTTAGACATAATCAAGTCGGTCGGCCCAAAATTTTGACATGTAACGCGCTATACTGTATGTCTTTTACTTTCGTGCACATTCTCTTTTGCAGTCATTGAGACGAGTACGATTTTTGTAATTTTTTTCAATTTTCGACCTTATATGAACAATTTCTTTTTTCACATTTTTCGGCACGCCTTTAAGTTTGTTAGTAACTTTTTTTATACAATGGTTATTTAGGGAACCATTGGAGCTTGCGATTTTTGCGTAAACTATGCAGTAAGTTTCAAGTCGAATGAGATCCAAACAAATAATGAAAAAATATAAGAGTTGTTTTTTTGAAAAATTTTCTAAAATTAAAATAAAAAAATATTTTTGTTATCAATAATTTGGCCTGAATTTTTAACATTGAAATTATAAATTCTTAATTACAGGGGGCCAATATGGTGCATTTTCGGCGATATCAGAACAAAAAGAAAGTTTTTCGTTGAAAAATGAAAAACACGTGGGCGTCGGAATTACGTCATATGTCGAAATTTTTTTTCATTTTCATTATGAGTTTTACAATAGGTTAAAATAAAAGGAATAAGTATAATGCAAAGAATTAAGTACTCCAACAAACGCAATCAAATAAAATGTGAAAAAGTAGATTTGAGACATTCAATATTAAAAATGATTCATGACACACACAAAGTAATTTGTAATATAGATCTCAAGAAATTTAGGCGATATTCGGCATTTTCGGCGATATTGGCACTGGAAGTATTTTAGCTAAATATCTAGAAATTGCGTAGGTCTTTTTCAGCGATATTGTGACAGCGATATCGAGCCGCCTTGTAAATTCTGAAATTTTAATAAATATTCCAAAAATTTTAAAAAACGCCTCCAATCAAATTCTAGTATGAGTCATCAATAACACGTAATTAACTCGTAGACTCGATTTCCGGCAAGTAGTGACCATTTTCCGTTTTTCTTATTATTTAACTTAAAGTCTAGACATTTTATTTTAGTGCGATCTACGAGCTAAGACAGTATACATCTATTATCTAAACTTTAAAGTGAAAAAATAAAGGTAAAATATCATCAAAATGCTCGAACATCGATTTCTTATGCTTCTAAAGTTAAATATAACGATAATCCCTACGGGAAGAAAATGAAATCATATGCTTTTTTCTTATGTTAAGCAAATAACGCTTCATCGATTTTCACGTCACCTTAAAAACTAACATTTTGTGAACCCCTAAGTTACTCAGCAATGGGTTATTTTCGTTTTATTATATTTTTGGAAATATATTCAATTTATAAAATGTTTTGCCACAGAGCCCTTTAAATAAAAAATTAAATGAATTTTATTCCACCAAAATTTGCTAAATTGATAAGCTATTGCCACCAACTGTTTGCTTTATTCAACTCATTCCATGATTTTATTTTAATGAGCTTAATTTTTTGTCAAAAAATTCATTTCGATTTTGACGAAGAAATTGTATATTGATTAATGAAGTTAATTCAGTTTGGTGACTGCATCCACTAGCAGCGAAACTAATAAATATTGATAAATTGTTTGCCAATTGAGACACTTTTAGTGGTCAACCACCTGTTTTAAATGTTTCTACATACCCAGACTTATAAAGTTAAAAATAACAGAAAGTTTGTTATCGAGAAAAAATTGAAAAAAGGGAAAGTCTGTCATTAAACACCGACCCTCGTACAACACTCCCGTTCTACACAGTAAAAATAAATAAATAATTGAGAGTTAATAAAATACTTTTTTGATTGACCTTTTTTGTAGATAATTTCTCGTTGTTAAATTTAGTTTCTCGGATTTTAATTTTTTTTAAATAAAAATGGTTTTCGATAAAAAATATTTTATGGTCAAAATCATAATCCATAATTTTGAAAATTTAACATTCGAAATAAAAGGTACCAATTTCGATCTAAAATTTTTCTGTAACGTTAAACTAGTGAAAATGAAGACACTCAAGTCGAAATACTGCCAAAAACGGTTACCTTCAACCTTTTAATTTTTTTAAATTTTCAAAAAAGTTAAGAATTTCAACAAAAACTAGAAATTTACATGTTTTTTCCAAGTCTTTGGAGAAAACCCGGAAAAAAGGCTTCGTGTGTACCATACTCTAGGCGTTGCAGTGAATTTGATGCAGAAATTGAAAATAATCTATATATTTTTAAAGAGGAGTAGGCTTTTGCGCGAGGCTCCCAAATAAGCTGCTTTGACCACTAGCGGCAAAATTGTTAAAAAAGGGCTCCGCTTGGAGATGCGCATTCATATTTGGAAGTTGAATTGAAAATAACAAGAAAAAATGATGAAAAATGAATGAGGAGAAGACTTTTTAGTACTTTCAGGGACGCCTACTGAAAAATCATTTTCTGAGCGTAGGTTGTAGTATCAGATGCTCTGAATAGTACTGGCAACTTCCCTACTAGTTGTACTACGTATTTAAAAAATAAATAAATTATTTTTGAAGCCAGGTTTCACAGAAACTTTACTTGAAAATGTGTAAAAAATAGCCCGTTAATCGTCACCCACAGGGTCATATTTCATAAATTTCCATAATTGAAAAGAATGCAGTCGAGTCTGAAAATGGTTGAAAAATTGGGAGATTTATATAATATTTTGTACATATTAAATGCGGTGATTTTCTTATAAAAAAATCTGAAAATTTCAATTTATTCATTGACATTTTATTCATCTGTTCTCAACACATCAAATCATAACTGCTTTGATTCATTGAACTTTGAATTAACCTATTAACTTTACTGTCTCATTGAAAATTTCAGCAGATTTTTTTCTGATTTTATCTCACTCCTTTTAACAGGGTAAATCCGTAATCAAAAGAAGGGCAGGGATCAGCATTTTTGGTTGAAATCAGGCACGATAATTATGTAGTCATAGATTACTACAGGAAAAAAAGTCGCAGCTCGATTCGTGATTTTTTTAAATGCCGATCCTTGCAGAAGGAAACCATGGGAAAATGGGTTTGCCTCTTGGCTTGGATTGCCAAGCTGGCTTTTGCTGAATTAAGAAATGATACAAAAAAAATTATAGAGAAAAGTTTGAAGAGTGTGATTTTTCTGGAATAATAGAGATTGAGCAAATCACTAATAGATTTGTATTGGTATTGAAACATCATAAATTATTTGAATTTCCTTTAAAAAAGGTAATACCTTATAATAGTATAAGGTTATACCTTATAATAATTTATTTAACGTTTTGGCAAAAGCCATCATCAGAAGTGAGATCACATATCAATCGAATAATTCAGGTATTATTTTCATAACATAATGCGCAATTTTGTTTATATATTTCTGAAAGTTGAAGACTTCCCCGATTATCAATTGGAAATAATGCCTTTTGAACTAACACTTTCTTATGTTAAGGGAGTGGGTGTCGCTGATTTGAGCCTCTTTCAAGGTCATTTCCCGCCAAACTAGCATAGGTGATATTCCAAAAACATTTGTTACAAAAAAAACCAACCTTCGCGGTAATTTTGAACTAAACAGTAATCTAATACAATCCAACCTACGCCGACACCTACGCTTTTAAAAAGCTTCTTAATAAGACATGCAGTTCGTACCTTCTCTTTCAATGTTCATCATTTTTTATTATTTTTTTGTGTCAGGCTCTGGAGAAGCCTCACAAATGATGCAAAAGCGCTTTGTTTTTAACATTTGCTTCAGCGGACAAAAACGCGAAAAACCAAAAATTAAAATTGAAAATGCGTTCTTGGAGGCTCAGGCTAAAGCTATCTCCTCCACCAGTGAGAGATACAGTTTTCGACCTCATACTGCATCTAAAAGCACAAAACTTGTTTGACAATGAACTAAAAGAGTTTTTCAAAATGCTTGGCGTCTCTTGGGCCATGTCAAACTTCATTTTTTAGCCAAATGTTTAAAATGGTCAGTTTGGAAGGCTTAGGCAAAAGCTATCTTCTCCACCCAGTTTGAGAGATACAGTTTTGTACTCAAACTGCATCTGAAAGCACAAAGACTTGTTTGACAATGAACTAGAAGGTTTTTTCGAAATTTTGATTCGGCGTCTCTTGGGGCCAGTCAACTTTTCATTTTGAGCCTAAATTTTGACAAAATTAAGAAACCAGGAAAAAATGCTTTCAAAAAAAATTTCCCGTTAATACAAACATTTTAAGGATTTTGGTGCAATTTTAACTCCGGTAGCGTCAAAAGAAAACAAATTAGCGCACTTTCAATTAAATCATAAATAAATCAATAATTTTTGTTTCGTTTTTGGCTTTTTGGCCGCCGAAAGCAAATTTTAAAACAAAAGCAATTTGCATAATTTGTTAGGCTTCTCCGGAGCCTCACACAAAAAATAATAAAAAATGATGAAAATTGAAGTAGTAGGTACAAACTGCGTGTCGGTTTAAAAAATTTTAAAAGCGTGGGTGTCGCGTAGGTGGGATTGTATCAGATTACTTGTTAAATTCCAAATTACCACGAGGTTGGTTCTGTTAGTAACAAATGTTTTTGGAATATACCTTTGCTAGTTTGGCGAGAAATGACCTTGGAAGAGGCTCAAATCAGCGACACCCACTCCCTTAAGGGGTGGTCGTTGCAAAATGAGGCTCTAGAAAAAATTTTCCCAACTTTATTTTTATGCCTTTTTATGAAAATATCTAAAATACAAGCATTTGGTACTCGTTTATTTGATACATGGCTAGGAAAGCACTTTTGATGAGTTCAAAAATTGTTCGTAATAAAAAGTTGAAATTTTCTTGATTTTTGGACATTAAAACACGATTTACAGAAAAACGAGTCTGAAATTTAGACAAAAAACTCAACTTGGGTGTTTGCACGGACTCTTAAGCTGCACATTTACTGGGTTTTGAATGTGTGACTTTTAAATCCAAGGAGGAGAAACATTTTGATTGAGATCCCTAAACAAGGGTCAAAATACAGTTTTTTGGTGATACTGAAAGCAAATTCAAGAATTTTCAAAAAAAACTTAACTTGGTGTTGCTTACGTTCTGTCCAGTTTATTTAAGTCATAATCATGGTTGTACCCTAAAAAACTCCGAGAGGAGATACATTTTGAAAAAAATAATTCCGTTATTTTTGTAGCACGTTTCTGATTGGACGAGCCATCCGTCACTTTGATTTATTTTAGGATGCAATATTTGTTCAAATATATCAGAGAAGTAATCTTTGGTCCGACGATTGTACTCTTCCTACAATTGGTCATTGAAACCCATTTTTGCCTTAAAATGCGACGACCACCCCCTTAAGGGGATCGGTGCATTTTGACAGATACGGATATGGGCTCTTGAGAAAAACTTTTCACTGGATTTATATTACATGGTTTATATACATGGCTTGTATCTTCTCATATACCATCAAAGTATAGATTTCATACTCCAGGGAACTTTTGAAAACTACATTATTTTGGAGTAAATGCTTTTTAAGAAAATTTTGAGTTCGAATTAATCTTTCGAATTCGACAAAAATTTAAGAACATAGTTCCGAACATTATAAAAAAATGCCTTATTTTTGTTCAAACTTTTTCTACAGTATTGTTTCAAATCAACGAAAAAACTCTTCAAAATGGCAACTTTAACTTTTCGCGAAGTGACCACAAATTTTTTATATGCTTTTTGAAAATCAGTTGACATTTTTTCGGATTTTCGGTCGTAACTATTGAAAATTGAAAATTTTCCTCATTTCGTGTTCAAAATTTTTCAAACTTAAATTTTGGAAATCCTTAGCTGACAATATTGGGAATGACTACTTTCACTATATTAAATATGCTTCGTTTTGTTTATTCGCTCTTGTTTAACTCTGAATAAACTTTTTGAAACTACACTACAGTTGGGAGAAATCCACGAAGCCCTCTTTAATCAAGAATTAAAAAAAATTTATTCCACCGAGACTTGCTCAATTGGTAAGCCAACCTGTTCACCACATTTTCAAATTTAATTTATTTAACTCACGAAAAAAAATATTTTTTCGATGTGCTAAAATTTCTGTTTCTTTCGTCTTTTTTCAAAAATTTAAATCTGATTTGACTCAAAATCGTATGAATTTAAAATAATAAAATTTCAATGGTACATCAGAACCGTTTTTAGTGCTCCTAATTAATAAAAAAAAAACATTTTGCTGTACATTTTGGAGACTTCGATAGCAAGAGCTCCGATAGAGGTTCCTTTTGCAGCAACGCGAATTACAGATAAAAATAAACAACTTGATAGAGACAGAAAGAACATCAGCCAACAGTTGCATGACTGAAATACAGAGCAACGTTTCTCCGAAAAATAGCCATTAGTTGAAATATTTCAACAGGCGGACAAAAGTTTCCAATCAAGACAAAAAATCTGAAAAAAGCAAATCTGTCAAATTTGCATCGACCCCCCTTAAGGGATTGTGGGTGCAGCTAGTTATTTTCGACCTACGTACGCCAAATTCGGTATTTTCCAATTGCCATCTGACCACCCAGCACCTCGGGAATCGTTTGCAATGAAAAAACACCAAATTAATTTCTGGATATTTTTTTCTGAAGAACCATTAGAAATCGCTTGCTAACTGAAATGCCCAATAATGACAGAAATCAAAAACAAGATAACTATTAGTGACAAGCTTTTAGCGATGACAGAACTCAAAAAAGACAACTTGGAACGACTGTACCACGATCCGTTAGAAAATTTTCCAATCTTGTACGATGCGACTCCCGCACATAAAACGGAAACTAATTGCCGAATAAAGTATATTTCAGAATAACACAAACTGCGCAGGAAACAAGTACCCATTAAATGAAATCGAGGCATCACTTTTCGATCTATCTATAGGTATCACACGTCAGATTTTCGTACAAGATCATATTGCGCGCTACTTCAATATATATCAATGTATTAGCTAATACGAATATAATATGGCGCGCATTAAATCAGCAAGAATTGAGGATTGCCAGAAATATGAAAAAATATAAAATTAGCTGGTTCAAAAGTTTAATAAGATAATAGAGAGAATTTATGAAAAAGGAAAAGAAATCGCTGTGCCGTTCGTGAGAGTATTTTTTTTTGCTAAATAATCTACATTTTGCCTATATTTAAACTATAGCAAGGAATTTCAAAATAATTTTCGGCGAATTAAACGAATTATAAAATATGCTTGGGTTGCAATTGTGGAAAAATTTTTTGATCAATAATATCGGCATTATGTGATTTTGGATACGTGGATATGACGGTATGACTTCATAAAAAGAAATACCAGCAATTAGGTTTATGCATTTAAAGGTTTGATGTGATTAATGAATTTTCTAGAATTAATCAATTTTTGACTTTCAAAGGTTACGGACTACAATATCAATTGGAAAATAAACGTTCACTCAATTCTCACAAAAGATATTTTTAGTTTTTAAAAACGCCTTATTTTCCCCGCACATTACTGGAAGCACCCACAATCCCCTAAGTGGTCAATCCTGCCTACATTTCTGCAGTTATATGTCATAAAAATGCACCAACATTCAATTGTTTATGTTTTGAACGACATAAAACAAACCCAAATGGACAACAAAAAAATTCGAAAATTTTGCGTCTTTTTTCGATTTTTTTTCTAAGATATTTTCTCAAAATTATGTTCAAAAATACGTTTGTGTCAAGTTTGGACCACTAAAAACTCAAAATATCGGGTTGAACGTAAGCCAACTTTCTCTTCAGTTTTCTACCGCTTTCTTTGAGCTTACTTTCGAAAAAACGAAGCACATTTTTTCGGAAATTTTTTCACGTGACCTTGAAAAATTCATTTTTGGTTTTTTTTGGGTCGAAATTTGACAAAAACGCTCCTAACAAAGTTTCTGTTTGTTTAGAGCTAGCTTTTGCAAAACATTTGAGTAAATTTTGAAATTTAACCTAGGAGGAGATAGATTTTCCGATTAAAAAAGTCCAAAAACCGGTATTTTGGACCGGTTTTTAACGTATTCTTAGATAAATATAGCACTTATCGACAAAAGCGCTCCTACAAAGTTTTGCTACTAATTATACAGGTTATGTTTAAATTTTATGTTGTTGTCAAAATATAACCTCGAAGGAGTAGGAATTTCCGTTTTGGCTTAGGTGGCTCTTGTGCCGCTATGTGGAAGGAGTGTCGGTCATACAAAAAGTTATTTGGCAAATTTTTTTCGCAAGTTGAAGGCTATTCTACAAACTGGCTAATCTGAATTATATCCTCGAGGCCCTGTTCGGCTAATATTTATCGAGAATATGTCAAATTAGGAGCAGGGATCCACCCTTAAGGGGGTGGTCAACTGCAATTGGCCATAAACCGTAGTTTTGAAGTCTGTTCACGCTCGATATAGATACGCAGAAAGATATGAATTTTACCAGCATTACAATATGTGGGTCAATTGGCGTCGACTCAGGTCCAAAGTTAGTCGCCATAATTCTCACTACCGCCGAAAATGACGTTCAAAAAATTTTTCTTTGAAAAATTGAAATTCTATCTCCTCCCTGAGTGTTTGAGGTATCAACTTTAATTTATTGTTTAAATCACCGTGATGATTGTATCTTGGGCTGAATGCTCAAATTTTTTTCGATTTGGATGCATAATATACATTGCATATGGATTACCCGCCCTCAGAGTACAAATTCTAAATATTTGAATGATACAACCAAGATATTAGCACCCGATAGAATAGGCCGATTTCATTGGTCAGATTAAAAAAGGATCCACTTATCAAATGCTCAGATTTCGCATTTTTTAAATATTAAGGATTTGTACTCCGAGGGCGGGTGATCCATATGATATGGACCATATCGCTTTAAATCTAGAAAAAACGCTTATTTTAGCCTTAAAATCTTGAGGTTTCAAAACTTATCTTGTCCCTTAATTTTCAAAAAAAAATTTTTATGAGTAACGCAAACGTAAAGACCAAACAATAATCTTGCGCTGTATGATCAAAGAATTTTGTCAGACTCCCTCAGTTTCTCTCCAGCGATTTCGGAAACCCAAGTAAAAATTTGATTTTCGTCGGAAAAAAATAACTTTTATTTTTATTCAAAGTTAAATTTTAAGATCCTATCTGACGCAGAATTCAATGCTACAAGACTCAAAATTAAACTGCCAACAAAAAAGACTACCTTCTAGAATAATAATTTCGAGGGTAGTAAGGACTCTAAAAATACCAGTTATCGCTTTCAAATACAGAAATATTAAGTTCTGAACGTTTTAGAAAAAAATTAGCTCGTTACACAATTTTGTCCAGATTTGCGTTGACCACCCCCTTAAGTGACGATTGCTCATCGGAAGTAACGATAAGTCATTTGAAATAACGCTTGCTCATTTGAAATTATGATTTTCGAAATAAAAATTTGAGAATTCATTCACAATCATTATTTGAATTAACGATTTTTAAAATATTGGTTGTTACTTTACATGAGTATCACCGCAATATTTTCTTAGACTTTAGCATTAATGTATTATACCCTTGGAGGCTCCGGACCATTTTCAAAAACACCTGTTGATTAAAGACCAGAAATTGCAGGTTGCTTGAGAATTATTTACTTTTTAGGGAAAATTTTTCTGAAACTGCTGCATTTTAAATTTTTGTCCTTACTAAATTTTGATTTCTTTTAAGGGTGTAGCATCATGTGGCAGATTGATACATTTTTTCGGATTGATTTATGAGAAGAAAAACAAATTTGAAAATATTTTTTTATTTTTTATCTTCAATAAAAGTGTTATTATTGCAACTTCATATTTTAATTTCTCAACATAAATAAGTATCTGTAAAATATCAAAAACCATCATTCATTATAACTCCATTCTACTTGACCACGATGTGGATTTTTTTTGAAGGCGATATTTAACTTCGTATTTTGGTGTTATGAGCATTAGTGGGAGAATCATACCATATGAAAAATTTCCTAATATGAAAGTTGTTTTTCCATTGAAAAAAGAGAAAAAGCTTTTTAGGAACAAAAAAATGACCTTCAATTGCGTTTAAATATCAAAAATCTCCTAACTTTATAAGAAAAGTAGTATAACACCCGAAATTTAATTGGAGATTTTCGAATCTAATAAATTATTTATAAAGTGCGTGCACAATGCACAAACGGTGTCACAAGCAAATGTTGTAAATTTCATTAGTAGTTCAGAACCATATTCGATTGACCCTCTCTATCGTGAATAAGAAATTCAATAGATACCAGAAAATAACACAACTGATTCGGTCTGATTTTCAAAAAATTCAAAAAAGCATTAAAAAATTTTTGGATTATGTGTTTTAAATTTTTTTGAAAATTATAGAATTCAAAATAATTCACTCAAATCTTTCCAAAAATATGAAAAAAAATATTTAAGAGCTGATACACATTTATTTTCTTTCAGCTAACGATATAAGGACAAAAAAAATAAACCAACTAATTATTTCGTAAGTTAAATTGACGCCAGTCTGCCACATCGCTTTACCCCCTTACAGTTGATTTGTAAATTGGTAAGTTAGTTTTTTTTGCAAAATCATTTAATTAAGGAGTACTGGTCGCATATTTAAGCCAACAACAGGGTTTCTCAGCGTCGTCTCATGAAGTAGAAACAGCAAACATATGTATTTCAGTTTAGGTATATTTGAACATTAATCTTGCTTTCACAAACACAAATCGAAGCCTCTTATTGGCCGACCAATTCGAGAACTGTCCAAAAGTGGCACTTTTTACTACTTCAAAGCCTACTCCTCCCTGAGTTTTAAGATAGATACTTTTATAGCTTTTATTGACCACAGAGAAGGTGAGCAGAACCAGTTTCGTTTTATCTATTAATTTCATCGGCGCTTAGATAACAAAATGTTTTTTGCCTTTTGGTCCTCGGGAAATACTATCTTCCGTGTTTGACGGCAGAAACCTGAAACTGGTATGTATACTCCTTAAGGATACGCGCAAAACCTCAAGTTCCCATTTTATTTGTGTATCTTGTCTTTTGGAAACCGCTATTCAAATTCTCAGAAATTCCAAATTTGAAAAATGAATGAAATATTTTTCAAATCGCGATAAATACTTTTTCATACAAATGAAATTAAAAACTTCTTATCAACTTATTTTTGTCCATATTTTCAGAAAAAAAATTTTTAAAGGTAATCTAGCAAATTTCATGTCGAGTCTTTAAATCGCGACCAGTACTCCCTTAAAGACCGATAATTGCAAGTTATTTCTGAGGAAGTCACTTTTTATAAAATTTAATTCATAATCTTTTCCATCATCAATTTTTCTTCTGACGTCTCTCATTTTCTCCCAAATGAATTGCGTAGGTTGTCAATTTGTAAATGTCACTTTTCTACATGGTAAATAAAGTCAAAAAATTTCACCCAAAATATAAAGTTAATAATATAAAAGTTTAAGTCTATCCTTAGTCTCGGGGACTAAAGAACAATAAAGTTGCTAGCATTTTTACTTTTTCCCTAATAAACGCTCAAAGTTGCACCACAAAAGTGCCTCCAAGGGTTTAAGAACAAATTTTTAGAAATCGCTTTTTTACAAAAATTTAATTTTACGATATTTTTCTTAATTATTGGTAATAAATTCTTTATTAAAAAATTGGAAATTCTTAAAAAGTCGTCAAAATTGTTTGACAATCTACCAGTAAAATTTGTATCTCATTGAAGTCTGTCTGACGTGAAAAATCTAAAGACTATCAGAGAACAAAATTATGAACTATCAAGCGAAGTACAGACTCTTTTCGAAGAAGCATATCCAAATCATGAAAAATGGGTTGATTCAAAATTTAAAAGAAAAAAAATACGTCAATTTGTGAATAGGAAACCGGTTTATGGTCTTCTAAAAAATATTTTTATAAAATATAGGCTGATTATAATCTGCTCACATTGCCCTTATATCAAGCTTAAGGGGTTCTATAGGCAGTCCCTATTTTTTAAACCAGAAATGCTATCGACCTGATTCTATGATTTTTGACCTCGACGAGACTTGTTTAGTTATAAATAACACATAATTTGTAAACAAATGAGAAAAATTTCTCAAAAAAACATTGGAATTTTTTCGGAGTGTCAAAAAAATAAACTGTTTTGATCAAGCGCTAGAACGATTCATATTTCGACAATAGTTTATAGTATCAATTCCAAAAAAGTAATGTTTACGATTCGTTTGGTGCTATTTAAAACGCGATGGGATGATATTGAGATTGAAAAATAATTTTCAAATCGTGCTCGTGGGATTTAAAAAATGACTTTGTTTATTCGGGCGTAATCATTTTCTTCTAAATTGTCACAATAATCTGTGATACATGTTAAAATAGTTTTGTAAATCACATNAGGCCTTTACGGCATATTCGAGACCTTTTAGGATCAAAATCGAAAAACGACCGTAGTCATTTATTTTGCTATGCTATTTCACAACTTATATCTCTTTAACGACCTTCTGTGAATATAGGATGTGCGAGTTGAGGGAGCCAATCCTAACACTCCTGAGACCCCTCCTAGCCACTCATGGTGCCGCTTTTCACCCCGCACATCCTAGATTCACAAAAGGTTGTTAAAGGAATATGTGAGTTTGAATATTTTCTAAAATAGGACGAAAAAAAATTCGACTTTAAAATAACTTTATTGCTCCCGGTTAACTTCATTTACCGGTTGGTTCAAGATGCGATCTTGAAAATTTACAGCAAAAGTTGTTCATGAGATTATGAACTATCATTCCAGAAATTGTTATGATATTATTATGTATTTTTCAAGTTCGGGGACATCAAAAAACTGGTTAACTTCCGTAGTGTTTTCGAAGCCACCACGTGACGCGTGGCTTTGAACACACTTTTTCTCTATATTTAACTTAAAGTCTAGAACATTTTTATCTTGTGACACTACGGGAGTTAATTACAAAAAAAATTGTTCAAACATACCAGACTGGTACGAAAAATTGAAAGTTTTTACAAATGTGATTGTTTTTTAACACTGTCAATGACAGTCTGTCATGCTTTGTGTTAGATTTTTTATTTGTTATTTGACATTTTTTTTTTTAAACTTCCAATTTTCTTTTGCAATTACAGTTGATCTTAGTGTAGTCGTATGATGTCAAAAATCAAAATAACAGTATGGATTTACCTGACTCTGGGATACGAGTCCCATTCGAGGATGAGCGATTTTGTGACTGTCAAGATGACTGCGACTGTACTATGGAAGAATGGTTTGATATGTCTGGTTTTGGATGGTGCATTTGGACCGGAGAAGATACTTGTCCAGTTAAGGTTTACTATTTCCACGGATTTTTGCCAAAAACGGATATTTTACTATTAAAAACTGAAAGGTGTAAATACACTGATATTGAGAGTATAAATGTATCCTATAGTTTGTTTCTGATTTTAGTGCATTTTGAAATAAAAATAAAATAAAATTTTCTCTGCCGGCACAAAATTTATTCAACTCCAGAGTCTGGAGTCCAGACTTTGAATTTTTAAGTCGTGGAACGTCAACACTTATTTTTCAAAAACTTGATATATGCAACTGCGAACGTTTGTTTAGAATTAAATATAAAATTTAGAAATTAGTTCATAATTTTTAATTTCTATCTAATTAACTCGCCTTTCGTCATTTATTGCAAGAAATATGAAATTTTGGGAGTAAAAAGTTTAACCAATGTTCTTTTTTTTCGATATTGTCAGAACTTTATTGAAAAGTTTGAAAATCAAAAATAAAAATGCAGTCCCATCAGAGTCGGCCAAACCTGTTCCTGTCCTGCAACCCTGAAATTCAATCATTTGTGCTACAATTTCACGCCCGAATGAGTTTAGTAAGATTCTTAAATGGATTAGTAATCACAAAAACAACTTTTCAGGACAGGGATCTGACAGGAAAAACAGAAAAATTGAAATTTCCCCTCAAGGGCAGATCTTCCAGACAGATGTTAGAAGGACAGAAAATTTCAAAATTTGCCTGCCTCAGGACAGGACAGAAATTTCCAAATCTTATGCCGACCCCTGGTCCCATAACCTAATCACCCCGTTTTTTTAACCGAGGTGTTCAGTCATGAGGTTTTGTACAAGTATTTTTTATAGAGTTTGTGCCTTACAGACGGGTTTTAAAACTAAGGATATAATCAGAAATAAGATACATAATTGTTTTTTGAAAATTTGAACGGGTTTTTGAGAAAGATGTAAAATAATACTAATTTTTGATTAATTTTTCAGGGTCCCATCGTATTGCCGTTTTTCAATCGATGAGAATCACGGTTTTGAACGAGCCCCACCATCCGTATAGAACACGAGTTTATTACAAAATTTTTTGCTTTTCTTGGCAAAAAAGTTTTCATAAACGAAGGAAGTTTTTTATACAGTTTTGTAGGAAAAGATAGAAAAGTTTTTTTCAAAATTGTTCATTACAGCAGAATTTAGTATAAAACCGAAGTTTGTTCCTTTATAGTTATTTTTATAAGTTTTTCACCATATCAGCTGTTTTTGTAACAAGATTTACTAAAATTTGACTGAGATTTTGAATAGAAGAAATTAATTTGATATTTGAACAATTTTTGAAATTATTAAAAGAAAGGTTTTTTTCGAAAGAATTTTTTGAACTTTTTGAGATTTTGAGAATTTACGAATTTTTACGTCACAAAACGAACAGTTTTTTGTCTGTTCGAAGATTGAGGTTCAGTGTGGTATATTCTTGCAATATTTTTGCTTATGATGTTGGCGCGAAAGGTTTCGCGTCATAATCAACATATTCTAGTCAGATAAATGTGCAGTTGGCGTAGTGGTTAGCGCGACTCCATCTAGATCCCGTTACCTGGGTTCGACTCCCGGACTTCTCAAACATTTTTCTATGGTATCTCCCCAACAATGAGAGCCAGTGTTAAGCTACAAATTAGTGAATCATTTCGCACGTGATTACGCTAAACCACCTGCCTTATAGATTCTTAGACTTTTAAGATAGTCTGAAATCACAAAACCTTTTTACAAGACCGGTCAAAAATATGGGTTGGCAGTACATAGCCGACTTTGTACATGGCCGACTTTGAATATGGCCGACTTTTTTGAAAAGTGTTGTGTTGTACATGGCCGATTTTTATTGAAAAATTCACTGTGTATATAGCCGACTTTTTATATTGCCCACTTTATGAAAAATCAATAACACAGGATTAGATAGCCGACTTTTTCTATAAACGGTAAGCAGTATATAGCCGACTTTTTTTCTAATAAACAATTATTTGATAAAATCGACTTTTATAAAATAATTAACTGTGTATATGGCCGACTTTTCATTTTTTAGTAAGACTCAATTTTTTTTAATGGAAATTTCTAGTTTTTTGTCTAAAATTAGTTTAACAAACTTGTTTATATCAAATTATTTCAAAACAATGGATATCAATTTGGTTGAGATACAACCGGTCAACTTCATGAACTTGCAACTCCACCTGCCTCATCTTTTTTAACATAAAATGAACCGAAAATATTGATTCCGAGAGAGATTGTACAAAATACAGGATTCACTAGGGAATTTACACACAGGCTGTGTTCTCGTGTGGCTAGCGATGAATCCACATCGGTGTGATTATTTGTAAAAAATATATAAATCTTAGAAATAGACTAGAGGTCTTTGAGATAAAAATTATTGAGGTTGTCCTTAGTGACTAAAATTGGATCATTGAACCCCGCGGATAAAGTGTGACAAATAATTAAGGTTTTTCAGTAGTAGCGCAAAAATTAAAACAATTTTGGTCATTTTTTGACACTACTCAGTTTAAGTGTTCAAAATAAGTATGAAGTTTCGTATTTGTCTTCGATAAAGAAATTTAGTAAAATTTCGTCACTCTATTTGGTCTCGACTCATTTAAGGCCCAAGAATAATTAAAAGGTTTTTTTGTTTTAGTATTAACACAGAGTGAACATAAGTCATGCAGCACTCACACACACCTTCAGCACACCCTTGCGAGCACTCACATAAATCGTGTGGAGAAATTCGATCGGTGGTGCCAGTATCGGTGCCCGATCGTGCGTATGGGACAGTTGGGTCATAAGTGTGTGTTAACGAACTTCGTTCATAGAGTTATCGGTGTACTCGGGTCATAAGTGTGGTGTATCGAATGTCATAAAGCGCAAGCTCAGAATTGGCGTGTCATCATGTTCGTGGCAGTGCCGGTGCATATGTGTCGAGAGGATTACTGGCGGTAGAGTCTAATGTTTGCGTGTCATCAGTGTGCCGGTGAACAGCTCGGAAATCAGTGTCGGGGCAGTGTCAAGGCTAAGTGTCGGTCATAAGTGTCGACGTCCAGTGCGGTGTCAGGGTCATAAGTTTCGTGTCACAGTGGTAGCCGGAGGATGAAAGGGAGCAGTGACACAAGTGAGGTGCGTTGACATAAGTGTCGTGTCATAAGTGTCGTTGTCAACGTATCAGTGTCATCAGAGTTCGGTGTCTTTGACGGTGACATCAGTGTCAGTGTCTTCCGTGTCCTATATTTTGCGGGTGCCCGAGATCGATGTCGTAAGTGTCGATCATCGGTGGCGGTGTGCACCAAAGCTCCCTGAGCAATAAGCATGTAACCGGCATGAATAGCCGTCGTCTAGAGAAGAACACGGAATGCGCAGGGGGTTAGTTCGATGAGCGGTGTCTGTGTTCGTGCCAAGGGTCCGTGACGGTGTCGTTGCCAGTAGGTGTCGGTGACGGTGTTCTCGGTGACATGTCCTGGTGATCAGTGTCATAAGTGTTCGTTGTCATAAGTGTGTCGTGACAAAGGTGTCAGTGTCAAAGCTCGGTGTAGGTTGCAGTGTCTTGTGTCGGTGACGGTTTCTCTGGTGAGGTGAGATCGGCAAGGTGTCATAAGTTCGACACAGAGGTATATGAGTACCCAAAGCATAGACGACGGATTTGTGAGCGCACCGGGAGGTTTGCCAAGTGAGATGGATGAGTGAGAAAGTTGTGGCAGTGTCGGTACAGTGTCCGTGACGGTGTCGTGCCAATTATACGTGTGGTAGACAGGTCCTCGGTGAACAGGTCAAATGTGTTGCATAAGGGTCGGGTGACATAATGTCAGTGTCAAACCGGGTTTTAGGTGGCAGTGTCTGCATAGCGTCGGTGTCCATAATGTTCCGTTGCATGAAGTGTCGGTGACATAAGTGTCAGTGTCAAACCTCGGTTACGTGGTCAGTGTCTTAATCACGTCGTTCCATAAGTGTCGACATTCATAGTGGCCGGGCAGAGCACAAGTATCGTGTGTCATAGAAGTGTCGGGGCATCACCTGGTCGTTGACAGCGGTCGTATAGTGTCATAGTGTCGTGACATAGGCGGTGTCCATAATGCGTGTTCCTCGGTGTATGTGAAACAGTGTCTGTATCAGTGGTCGGGTCATCCGTGTTCGTGTCATAAGTGTCGGCTTTCCTTGGTATTGGTGGCATTGTCGTGTCAGAGGTGGAGAAGTTCGATGTCATATAATGTCGACGTCATCAGGTGCGTGTCATGCAAAGTGCGGTCTATAGTTGGTCTCGTGACAGGAAATAAGTGTCGGTGACAGTGCTCTACAAGTGTCGTTGTCATAGAAGTTGTCGTGGCAGCAGGGGTCAAAAGTGTGGGTCATAAGTGCGACGTCACAGTGGCGGTGACAGCGGTCGGCAAGTGTAATAATGGCGGGTGGCAGTGTATCATGAGTTTCATTCGGTGACGTTGGCAGTGAAGAAGTCGTTGGCAGGTCGACGTCATCTAGTGGCGGTTGGCAGTGTCATCAGTGACGGTTTCATCGGGTGCCGGTGCCAGTGTATAAGTGTCGGTGGCATGTGACGTCATCCATGGGTTGGCCAGTGGTCAATCAGTGACGTTTTTTTTATCGTGAAGGTGGCAAGTTGAATAATGTCGTGGCAGTGTCGTACGTCATCAGTGTCGGTGAACAGGCGTGTAAAGTGTCGACGTATCATGGCGGGACAGTCTCAAGGTGGCGGGGCAGTGGAATGTGGCGGTGCAGTGGTAAAGAGGGGCGGGCAGTGTCATCGCATGCGGGAATAGTGTCCTTTTGGAGTGCCCGAATCGTGTGCGTGAGTGACGCGCAGTGGCATGCTCGTAAGTGCATCGGTGTCCTTTATGCCAGTGGCAAAGTTTGTGCCGTCAAAGATTGTTTCGTTCTTATTGACCTCGGGCGTTCCTAGGCTATTCTGTATCATTTGCCCTGGGGGGACCATTATAAAGTTCTCTCTCGAAAGAAACCTTAAAAACGATTGATATGGAGAACAAGAGAATACTAATAGTGTTTTTTGAGGGGAACAGACACACAAGTGGGAATCAATTTTGACAAAATTCTCTCAAATTTGTTACCTATTCCACCGAAATAAAGGCTTTACTGTTTTCGTAATATTGTTTGTTATTAAGAAATATTCGAATTATTAAAGTCTCTTGTTTAATTACGATTAGTGTGGATATATTCATGGCTTACAACTTAAACGTAATTATGTTCAACCGTTGACGCTCGGGGGGTTCAAGGCCGAGTGGCAGGTTGAAAGATGGCAAAGGAATGACTCACTAGTCACTACTAACTCAATCATAAACGAAAAATTTTGAGACTGTTAATTATTGCCAGCAGCTAAAACTCGCAAAACAATGATGCGGTGCATATAGATATTGAATTAATTGTAACTTTTGCCGATAAGTTGCTGAAACTAAGTACTCCGTCAATCAAACGCGAGAGGAAAATTTCCGTAACGTTCAGGTCATTCGTAAAAAGAAAAAACTGATTTTCGTAATTTGCCGCTATAACTTGCTATTTGTTTCAATTTTTTTGTTTTTTCCAGAGAAGATTCACGTGCTAAAGACGTATACAATTGTTGGAATAGGAATTTTGTCAATTGAGTTGTTGTGGTATCAAAAAGGTGCCGCACACATGACATCTCGTTGCAAAAGAATACTAAATTACAAAGACGAGAATAATGATAAAAAAAGATAATTTTTTAATAATCATTTAAAGATATTTCTAGGTATGGCGATTTTAATTCGTTAAGTCGAACTACTCGAAAAAATTTCCATGACGACATTTTTGTATTTTTTGACATTATAACATCGGAATGATCATAGAATAGAGCACGACGTCATAATAATCGCATTTTAATTAATTCCAACGTCAAAGACTCAGTTCACTCGGACGGTACTTGTTTTATGTTTGAAAACAAAGAAACGGCATGCGTGCAGCAAAATCAGCATGGGACAACACCCTAACGCATGTTAAATGTGATAATAATTTTGAGATTTCTTCACTCGATCATGATAAAGAGTCATATTTAGAGTCTCAATAAAGTCATGGATTTAAGTATCCGACCAGGTTTCTCGACTGGCTCGCTATTAATTTTAAGATATTACCAAATAAACCAATACGCCTATAGAAGGAATTTAAATCTTAAAAAAGTGATCTTTAACGAGTCGTAATAACGAGCAGGCGCCCAAAATGGTGACTTTCTTCGCTCCTTTCTATTAATTTTATACAAAAGATAGGTAAATTGGAATAAGGATGACACACACACACACACAGGGCATCACCTAAGCATCTTTCAAATAAACTTTTTCAAAAAAATTACAAATGCTGATGAGAATACATGCTTAATATAATATTAGCTGGCGGAAAATGTTCGCTGATTGTGTCCTTGGAGCAACGTGTAATTCAGGGAAGATGTGCATTACTTTATTAATAGACACGACGGAGCATTGTATTCAAGAATTTCAGAGATTGTACATCAGTGCTCCTTAAAGCGTTCACGCCATATTTAAGGAGTGTTTACAAAACTCTGAAAATACAACGGTTGGTTTAGGCATATGGCAAATTAGCAAAGAAATTTCCGAATGTAAAACACGAAAAAACGAAATTCACTTGGAACGGCGTCCCCAAATTGAAGGCCGGTGGATTAAAGGTTATTTATCCTATTCAACTTTTCATGGAGATGTTCTATTTATTCATTGTTATTGATGTATTAATAAGATCACGAGAATAAAAGTTGTTGATCTATCATCCGAATACAGTCCGGAACCCGAAGGTCGAAAATGAGTGTAGATAGTGATCGCAAAAGTGATATCTGCCGAAGCAAAATACAAATATTTTATGAATTTAGCATTATACAATCGGGTAAGCCGACCCTCTCAAAGATCCATATAATCTGGTGATGAAAGACCATTTGAATTGAAGAGCCGATGTAACACGCGTTTAAGGAAGCTCAATGAGTATAAAGCCTGGAAATATGTAATTTACTTTTTGCAGAAAATAATTTTCTGAAATCGAAATTGAAATGTTTTTCTCGACCCTCGTGGGACCAGTTCATCAAGATAAAAAGACTTGCCTGTTAAATGTAAGTGACAGCTAATTGCGTGTTCCATGTAGCTACCACAGTTGGATATTCCCCTCGGGGCCAATCAGGCGCCCACTCACGTGATCCGAGGAGGAGGGATCTGCCCAGTTTCAAAAAATTAGTGAAGTCAGAAAAGGCTTACACTGAGGAAAATAATGCTTGTCTTTAGGGTTGAATCTTTGAATATAATATATTCAGTGGTTAACTTCAGCAATGAAATCGTATAATATTTGTAATAAATAGAGCTACCGTGTTAAAAAGAGAAAATAGAATTAATTAAAGTGTAGTACATTTATATTGGAGGGGCGAATGATATTTTTTTTTATCTTGGTCAAAATTCGGATTTAGAGTATATTTCTTATATTCGCGCGTATCCAATTAAACTTTCTTCCAGGTAAAAATGCTTAGTCATGTTCACTCTCGGCGCCTCATGGCCGTTCATTTCAACAATGAATATATGCTGACTCATATTTAAGAACACGGCAGCACAAATCATGACCCACCTACAATTCATATTGGGTAGGCCTCACTTTAGCTGTACGATAATGAGTGTTGAAAATATGAACAATAACATTTCTGAACAACGTTTTGGGCAACTCAATACTTAAACATATTCGATAGATGAGCATTAAATTCTCTTTATTGTTATGAAATTACTTCCATATGAAACTAGTCAAACAAAAATCTAATTTGGTATAAAATCTAAAGTAAATGCAAATTCAGATGTGAGATGCAAATATTGCTGATCAACGATATATTATCAAGAGAGTTATATGATCGCAGAGCTACGGTAGTGCATACAGAGATCTACAGAGCAATCAAATGAATATAGTGAACTTCGCGTCCGAAAAAATGAGATGGTACAACACACAAAAGGAAGCCATGAAATAGGACTTTAATGAACATTTCGTGCAAGAGTCTAAAAAATGTTATTATATCGTAATGCTTAAAAAAACAGATCTTCGAAAACTAAATACATAATAAGTTCCTTTACAGGTTAAAATTGCATTTCAAAATAAAAGGCAGCATTTCTAAAGACAAATCCAATTTACTGTCACATTGGATAGTCGTTGTCCAAACATCTGACATGCCGTGCGCACAAGCTATACCGTAAAATATTCATTAAAAAATTTATGTTTTCAAATGTGCAAAGTTAATTTGTTTATTTATCTATATAAATTTATTTTGATTTTGACATTTTTAAGTTTGAAGCCGAGTAAAACCAAATATATCCCTTTTCACACTATCCGGAATATCTGGGCCCTGTGTACTAAAACGGAGTGTTTGTTAACCAAATATTCGGATAGGGAAAAAGAGAAAGATCAGAAAAACTGTGAAATGTATATTCATAACTTCTTAATAACAATCAAACATATTAGTTACATGAAGAATTCAAAAGTAATTTTTAGCTGAGAAAGCAAAATCAAGAAAGTGCACAAGAGTAACAGAATTAAATAGATTTCAATATTAGGTACTATTCTGGTCGAATATTTAATACTGGATGGTCGATATGGCAGATGATACTTTCTCTAATCCTCTGCAGCTTTTTGCTTTCATTTTTTTCATCATGCGATTGTTAAACATTGAACCTTTTTTTATGAAACCACGATTAGACTGTCAATCACCGGAAAACATTCTGGATAATGGCCATGCGAATTCTAGCCCACTGAAATAGGGTCTTCATTTAAACAAAATAGCATAAAAAAGATAAATGGAGACAACGAAGTCAATCATATCGAATCTTGTCGACCCCTTGATACATTATTACAATAATTGGGCCGAATCAAGCATCGGTTTTAAGACGGGTTTTTCTCTAAAATGAAGCTTTAAACTTAAAAATAGAGCTGTTCTTGAGTGATTAGGATCATTGACACAACACTTGTCTTTAATATGCAATATATATATATTGCTGAGGGAAAGTTCAACACGGATTAACGCAGTACTATTTTTATTATTTTGAAAGATCGCATCGAGAAAAAATACATGCACATAATTTATGTTAATTCAATTTTTATTTTTAAATTGTGAAATGTCAAATATTAGAAAATCACAGAGATGACCGAGTTTATAAGGCGCGTCTGCTGAAACTGAAAATTAATCCACATAATTGATTTATTGACAAACAAATAATTGCTGGAAAGTCAAGCATAGAGTGTAGAACCGCAACTTTTCGCTAAACAAGTTTTAATCTGTTTAAATTATAGTTCTGAAAACTAAGTATATTTGACAAACAATTTGTTAAGATCGTCACAATTGCTATAAACGAAAATCAGCTTTCGAATGCCTGTCAATTTGAGGAATTTCTCTTGAAATGTTTTTCCGTTGAACATTTAATATACAAAGCCAAATAGATAGGCAATTGTCAAAAACGATGCATTTGAAGCAATCGCTGTACAAAATTTTTTGAAATAGATAGCTTATTTTTCACGTGGCAGGAAGTTAAACATAATTTAATAAATAATAAACAAAAAATAAGTATGCTGTTCCTGACCTTACGCAGCACCCAAAACAAAAATCAGGCTGCTATACATCATTTTATTAGCAAAAATGAAATTTATCTCCAATAAAATAAATTACTACTATTTTTGTTCAATCTTAACTCCAATTATTATTTTTTTAATGTTCAGCTGATATTCAAATTAAAACAAATATTTTGAAATTTCAACAAAAGATTAGCATTGAAAACAACGGCTGCCAAATTAAGTTACTGGAAAAATGACTATGGATAGCAAATTTGCTGAATCACAAAACTCTGAAAAATATTTTAAAATCGTTTTCAACTAGAAAAAATGCTCCGACTCCTAAAGCGCCTTAATTCCTCTCAATGACTCCTAAGGGTATGCGACTAACTGATGTAAATAAAGGCTTAGAGTGCATTAAAAAAACATGCTTGGAATGATACGGGGGGATAATTAAGGGTGACTAAGAACCAATCACAAAATTTGTTTCGAATTTCGCAATTTTCGATTGTTTTTCCAGAGGTTTTAAAGCCTGAAGTTAAAACACCATAACGTTGCTCGAATTTTGTACCACTAAAATTCCAAAAATTGTTGTCTCGACTAAGCCAATGTCTCATCAGTGTTCACTGCTTCTTTTGAGCCTACTTTCGAAAAAAGTCGAAGCAACTGTTTTTCGGAAAATACCAAAAAACATATTTCAGTTCTACTACGAAATTGCAAAAAAGCTTTCCTTGACTCTTGAAAATCTGAAGAAATACTGACTAAATATTGAGCTATTTGCAAACATATCCTCGGAGGAACTAGATTTTGAGTCTGCAATTGTTCAAATCGTCGGTTATTTGGCGTTTAGAATTGGTTTCAGGTCGCGCGATCGAGTCTCTCGCTGAAAAATTTTATATATCTTACCGTTTACGTGTCTGTAAAAATTTGAGCTCAATTGGATATAGCCCGTCTGGGAGGAGATAGATTTTGAAATTTGAAAACGTCACCCATTGTTAGAAATACTGTAACCTATTGTGTAAGGTCAAAAATGAATTGGTGTCTTCGCAAGATTAAGGATAGATCTACAAATGAGCATTTCGGTGTCCATGAACTGTTAGTTTCAGATATTTACCTAGAAAAATGTCAATCAGAGTCGCATATCCCTTAACCGACAGATTTAAAAACTCAAATGCGCGTTAATGAATCAGGGACTGTGATATTTCCTAATTTGATATTTGGTCGAAAGAATGATGACACGGTTAAAATAACTAAAGATCAAATATTTATTTAATTCAACAAGTTAGGCAACGACACCTTTGATTTTAATTCGCTCCACATTCTTAAGCAGAGTCAAACGCTTCCGGATTCTTATGCATTTTATCCCTATTGACTGCTCCAAAGTAAAAATTTAAAAACTCTAAAATGCCTTAAGTAGTCAGGAACTGTATTTCTTAATGTTCAATTAATATGGTGTTCGAAAATTAGAACAACAGTTAAAATAGCCAAAAGATCAAATTGAGTGATTTTCATTATAGTTTAGCAACTCTTGATTTTAAAATTGTTCCAGTCATTTAGCGAGTAAAGCAAGTGCGAAATCAATAACGCGTCAGAGAAAGTTAGCTAGACAAATAAAAAATGATATTACATCCACCAAAGGCAGCCGATGTTACGCAAACGATTCGTCATCTTTCTATCAATTTGAAGGGACAGCTAAATCAGAGCCACCCATTAATTCACCTAGGAGCGTAACTCTGAGCCGCGGCCCGCAGGTATTTGATTTTTATGCATTTTAAAGGAGGCAATAACCCTTTTCGGGAACGAACCCATCTCTCAAAACGCACACTATCCCATATCGCGTGTTGAATCCCACAATGTGTTAGGGATTAAATTGGAATATGCTATAGGCAAGGTCTGATATGACCGCAAATTTTATTGGTGTGTAATGACTCAAGGCAAATCACTAAGACAATAACTTAGACAACATCAGTGGGACGAACACGAGCTGTAATATAGTAGGTTTTTGAGATGGAGTCCGTTCCGAAAAGGATACTTAGAATATCGATTAAATCATGTAAAAAGTTGTCTGAATATCAGTACATTTTAGAAATGCAAATTGTGCTTGATAACTATTATAGAATTTCACTTACTTGCAACAGGACATAATTGAAAGAAGAAAATCAGATATTGCGAGAATTCCAACGTCTTTAGAAAATTTATGAAAAAATTCCATGATAAAAACAGAACTATGTGAACCTGATAAAGCCATCAAAACGATACAATTCATAAATCTTAAATAAGTAGCGTGGGATGATATGGGCTCGTCTTTTTCTAATTCTTAACAAAATATTTAAGTTTTGAAGAACTTACGGGGTTGTGGGTGTAAGAATGGGTGCATACATAGCCGACTTTGTACATGGCCGACTTTGGAATAGGCCGAACTTTTGGTGAAAGCTGTTGTGTTGTACAGGTGGGCAGCTTTGTAGTGTTGTTAACTGCCGATTTATTGAAAAATTCACTGTGTATATAGCTAAATGCGCGACTTTTTATATTGCCCAGCTTTATGAAAAAATCGAATAACACGGATTAGATAGGCCGACTCTTTCTATAAACGGGTAAGCAGTAGTACTTAGCCGACGCTTTTTCTATAAACAATTATTGATTGTCGTATAAGGCGACTTTTATAAAATAATTACTGTGGTTAATGCCGACTTTATAGTAAAATAAGCACATACTGTGTTATATAGCCGACTGTTATTTTTTAGAGAGCACACCAAGCAGAGTGAAACTAGCAGCTCCATTTTTTTAAGTGGAAATGTTCTAGGTTGCGTGAGATCGTAATAATCAGCATATCAGACTTGTTTAACCTAGGGTACATATTAATTCGAACAGCGAATGGATAATTCAATTGGTGAGATACGCAAGTTGTATCATAGTCAACGGCTCTTCGAACATTTAATAGAGAGATTTATACCGTCTGATGCTCTACTTCAATCGACCGTTGCAGCTCCAGCTGCCTGCATCTTTTTAACATAAATGAACCGAAATCAGATACCAAGCGGTAAGTAATAATGGCTATATGATTAAAACAATTTGTAATACCGCATTTTTCGGTAATCGGCGATCATCGGGCTCCCTGGATAATATCAAAAACGACGTGCAACACGAAACTACGAAGTAACAAAAGATTATTATTGAATTTAATTAATGAGGTTTTATATTTCCTAAGCTAAAAATCCAAGACGAATTGCGCTAATGTGTGGGAGACCTGAAAAATAATCTCTGACTCAAAAATTTATTTTTTGAGTTTGGTCGAATTGAACAAATCTCTCTGAGGAGCTCGTTGTGCTAGCGTTGTGAGAATTTGATGTCAAAAATATAATCTCGGAGGAAGATAGAGGTGTACTTATTTACAAGTTATAATTGGTGATTAATACGATAAGACCTTTGAAATCGACTGTCCTCAGATTCTCTCATTTGTGCTGATGTGTTCATCGTAGGCAAAACCAATTTAGAAAAATTTGTTTTTAAAAATCACCACAAGGTGCTGGAAGCGTCGAACGTTCAAAAA